>QNGE01003725.1:62062-77031 GCA_008508345.1 Paragonimus westermani | reverse complement strand
GTGGCCATCGCCACTTATTCGTGAAGCATGAACTTACAGACAACCTCAACAACCTCTGTTTTCCACATTGCTCAAAGTGGACACAAGCTGGAAATTTTTGAACGCAATGAGTTTGTACAAAAAAGGTCCGACAATGTGTGCGAACAAACATCCCGTTTAGGCACATGCGTCGATTGAAAAAAGTAATCCTCCAACTTCTGTGCAGCCCAAATTGCGTCATTGCAAAGATTTGGGCAATCACATCCTGCTAGTGAATCTTATTCAAGATTAATTCACAGAGTATGATAGAGGGTCTGACAAGCTCCCCCAAGGATCCTCAAGAAAGCAGCTGTTAATATGACGGAACGCCATCAAAAGTTGCTTAGCCTGACACTCCAGACTGGCATTCTCCTTAGTGTATGGCAACCGACACTTCCGTGCTAGCTATCGGACAACAAACTTTCTTGGAATCTCATGCAACATGATGCACCGCCCTCATACAATTCTTAAGGAACAGTCTCTTTCTCTCTACTCAGCACAGCTTCCTTCTCGATTGGTCATCCGTGCTCACGTTCGTAGATAGTTTGATGGAGAGCAATCGAAAGGGTCCTATCTCACATGCTGTCCTTTCCGAGTTTGCTAAGGCCTTTGACCGTGTCCTACATGGTCAGCTCTAACACAAACTGGAAGCTCAAGACACCCAAGGAGAGATTCCTCGCCGGGTTGCGTCTTTTCTTGACGGTGGAACTGCTGGAGTTGGAGCCCACATCAGACCATTCATTCTCGTCCTCGATTTCTGTGGGATTTCCTCGAGGACAAGCATCCGGCCTGTTATTTCCAGTCTACGTAAACGAACTTCCGGACACTATCTTTAGTAACGCTCTTTCCTATGCTGACGACTTAAAAATCTGGAACGCTAGTGATTCTAGTGCGCCACAGATTGATCCTGACGAAATGACAGTAGGTGTGTACACCTCACAGAGAGAAATCTGGCAATAACTCCGCGACTCATTGTATAATGAGCGCAATAGACATCACGAGAATCCATCTAAAGAGGGGCCTAGGTGTCCGGATGTCGCTCAACTTAATTTGCCGACCATCACGAAACTAATGCGTGGAATGGTGTTCGCTACTACTGGGATGAGCGGACAAAAATTCCATCACGTAAATGTCTCAGGGGAGTTCATGGGACCGTTGCTTGAACATGCTGATCAAACTGTGCACACGGGCCTGGAGGAGGAAATATTGCCTGTTGATCGCGCCTAGCGTGCGGTTACCAAACTGGCGACGAGCCAAAAAAAGCACGTGCGATTCCCGATCTGAAATCCATTCATATCTACTGGAGTTCCACCGACTTTGTGTTGAGTTAATCCTCGTCCATTTATCTAGCGATTTCGTATAGCAATAGCTTTAGGAACACATGCGCGCGAGCGTAATGAGTGTTATGCAACAGGGCTCCGCAAGCGCCAATGAAACTTTTGGGGCGAGTCTTTTGGTCTTCAGTTGACGTTAGTGCCCGCATATTCTATCCTCCCCACAAATATTAGTAAGTCTCCTTGCCATTTGTTCTCATCTACCAAACCCACTCAAGTGTTAAATGCAGATGGGTCAGAAACAAACCGGAGGCCAATAATCGACTACACAGTTCGTTTTAAAAAAAACGTGGCTGAAATCTAGCCACCCATCGGTAGTTATGAGCCGAACGCGAAAGTCCTCGGTGTTCGCGTTGGTCCGAACGTCGTTAGAGCTATGTGCACTAGGGGGTCGATAAGTTCGTGACAGAAAGCCCGACAAATTGAGTCCTTCGGGAAGCAATTCTTTGCGTGTCCGGAAACCGACCATTGAAACGACCTTCCTCATGAGGTTGTTAGCCGCGCCCTTAGAACTCCTTTTGGAGCGCTTAGATTTACATTCACTTAGGACATCATTCGACACGTATTATTACTGTTTCCACTACTTGCTGTAAACCCCAGGAAGGGTGCTACACCCTGTCCCCCACGGTTGGCTAACAGAACGTACGCCCTCTTGATACGGAATAACACAAACTGACTGGTCCCGGGTATTTTGGGCTTTCAGCATGGAACTCGTGTGTTCATCATCATCATCATCATCAAAAACAGCCATGAGCCTGACCAAAAGGTACTGTGGCTCGGGCCGCCGCTCACCTCAACAGTGACGTGGAATATCCTAAAAGGAAAGAGTACTACGAAGGACAAAAAAGATTGAAGAAGACTAAATGGAAGAACTAGAAATGGTATGGATACAGGTACGCCATTGACTGCGACACACCGCCATCTCGGATAGCGTCTCTAACCAACGGTTTGAGTGATCACGAGGACCCCAGCCAGGCAGGCGATGCCTGCCCACTTTGCTCAATGGAGCAGTCAAAGTCTTCATATTTCCTGACCACGTTGTTGCTTGACCGAACTCGTGTGTTAATCGGGTTTGTATGTTTTTTTCACATTGAGACCGACAAGAAAAAAAGTGCCTTGCTGCCACATAACGATGGATTTCGCCTCAGTATAATTGAGTGGGTTAGAAACTTCAAACTCTCAGTGCACACAAACTGAAGCGCAAAGTCAAGTTTTACTCACCCAGGTTTTCCGCATGCGATTGTGAAGAGATCCAACGCACATCACGCTAAATAGTTTGGAGAATTACGCTGCGAACAATCAAGTCTTACGTCAATTTTGTTCGTCAAATTCCCCAAAACAGGACGCGCGCAAAGGGCATTTTTCCGAGGAAGTTGTCCATCAACGGTTTTCGAATCATCACAAGCTTTTGACACAAGATTATATGGTATATTTTCAGCATCTTTTACAATGGTCCGCAATTCCATATGAATGGTTAGGAAGTGATAGTCAAGTGAGTAAAAAAATATTAGGATAAAAACATCACGGCACACGTCACGAGAAGCACTAACGCGCGGCGGGGTGGAGGCACTGACAAAGAGTTTCTCACAAGAACGGGGTGACGACAAGAATCTGGAATGGCAATAAAAACCAACAAGCATGAGCCAGAAGTCGAGTAAGTCATGAACAGAATTTGCGCAGACAAAAGCTCAAACGTCAATTACGCGACAGCAAGCTGTGTAACACTGCCCCCTTTACAGAAGAGCGCTTTCCTTACAGCTCTGTTCAAATGGACACTCGCGTCTTGCACTAGGATAACTGTTCAACATAATGGGCCTGGTGGACGGTGGACGCGACGGCCGATAGCAAATATGGCGACGCCTACGAACACAATTAGCACCATCCTAGCGACACCCATTCTAACGTACTGACGGTTCCTCAGTACAGACGCTGAATCTGCTGTTGTGCCAGCTGACTAATACGACAGCACCTGAGTTTTTTTTACAGCACTGACCACTTTCCCAACCGGCGTTCTTCCTGAAGATGTATGCACAGTAAACACGTCTCCGCTGGCTGTACCAGCCGGACTGCGAAACCTTAAGGACAGCCACCCCGGACCGGATGGAACTTCAATTGCTTTGCTGGAAGGTGGTGAACAGCCTGCTAGCCCTCTGAGCAGGCTTTCCACCAAGTCGCTCGAACAGAGTCCCGTTCCCACAGGTTGGACAGTGACCAACTTAACTCCCATATTCAACTGTGGTCGCTGTTATCCTACAGTCGAGTACAGACCAATCGCCGTTCTTGTCAGCGCATCCAAAATGTGAGAGACGCTTGTGTATGGTGTTCCTTTTAGCTACTTGCTTGCAAAAAACTTCCCTCCCAACGCCAAGCAAGGCTTTCTTAGAGGACACGTGTTGGTCACTGATGACTAGACGCCGTCAGTCGACCAAAGCACAGGAGTGAATGTTGTGTCTGGACTTTGCCAAGGCGTCGATCGGGTAAACCACGCCATACCAACCGATAAATTACACAAGCTCGGCGTTCACTGGAATCTGTTTTTCTGACTATGCTACCATCTCAACTGCAGTTACCGTATTCAGATCAACTCCTATTTTTTCGACTCCCAAACATAAGATTAACCGGAGCTCGATTTTCGGACCTCTTCTCTTTTTAATCCACATAAACGATGTATCTTGTTCACTACCTCCTCCTCCCTGTTGCTCTTCGCGAAAGACGTCAAACTGTGGCGTATCAACAAAACTCTGCCTTCCCGCAAAGCGATTTGGAATCTTCAGTTGCGCTGTCTAACACCAACCTTCTAAACCGTAGCGGTGAGAAGTAAAAGGTGATGCACATGTGACACAACTCCAACAGCATTTACCATCTCGGCGGCACTGCTTTTCAGTTTACAGATGCTGAAATACTTTCTCTAGCTCACGGAACACAAACGAGAATGCCAGGGAAGCCAGTAGGACACTGACACTCCTCAGACGGCTCTTTGGCAAATATCACTATTACGTTTTTCAGGATTCTCAACAAAAGTTTTGTTCGAAACCACCTTGACAATGACGCTGTTATTTGGCTTCCCTACCCCTCTACTTCAGACTGTCCAAAAAGCGGTCACGAAAGCCGTCCAAAGAATGTACAGTCCTATGAATAAAGACTTACTTCAAGCAGTGCGCACCCGCTAGAGTTTCGAAGACTAGTTGGCTACTTGTCGCCTACTCTTCTAATCCCCAAACACCCATATTTGCGTATAACATCTTCACGAACATTGATTCAAGGGATTACGCTCTCAAAGCGGAGTGCAGCGTCTTTATTTTATGCGCTCCTAGAGCTACGGGGACACCCTGCTCAACGTCACTGTCGTTGTAGAGTATTTGACAGCTTTCAAACTTTCTGGAAAGGTGAAGTCTTTCCCATTAGACAAAAATGTCTGTCAAACGCTTTACGGGGTAAACGTGAGACCACTGCTTGATTATGCTAACCAAGTCGTACGCACTAGCTCGGAGAGAGGCATAATCACCATCAAGCGTGTCCAGCTAGTAGCCATTAAAAGGGTAACCGGTTTGCGGCGTTTATCCCACGAGTCTCGTCTCGGAATTCTTGATCTTTATCCACTTCGGTCTCAAAAACCCTACGGTGACGTAGTCCTTAAACACTCCTTCTTTAGCGCAGGACTCGTGCAGCAATTCATTACTCCCAGAAGGTGACAACAGACGAAGAGGTCACAATAAGCGCTACAAGCTCCGGACCTTTCTTAGGAAACAGTTCTCTTACAGGGTTGTCATCCACAGAAAAGATCTATCATTAGAGGCTGTTGGCCGTTCTTCTGGGGATCGTTTCAAAGCGTTATTGGATTCCCATTTACTTAGGATATAGTTAGGTTAGTATTTCATTCTGTTCATGGTACTTTCTGTAATCCCAAGAACGGTGCTACACCGTTTTCAGGTCAGCAGAAAACGGCTGGGTACCGAAACAGACAGACTGACTGGGTCCGGATGGCTTGGACCTACAGTCTCGAGCCCGTGTACACATCGCTGAAAAATCGTTCGGATCGATTCGCCCCTCCGCAGTTCAGATTTTGCACCCGTTTTGGGTTTCGGATGTGGCGCCCCAAACTTGTGATCTACTGCTCTGAAATACGATATACTTGGCAGCACTGCCCTTTAGTTACGTCTCCAACCCACTGAACGTAATGGAAGATCTGACGGACACAATTCCTCTGAAGAACGGAGCAACGACAGGAATCTGGAATGGTAGTGAAAACCAACAAGCATGAGCCAGAAGCCAAGTAAATCATGGACAGAACTCACGGACATAAACCTAAAAGGCGCCAACAACACCACTACAAACCACCCAACAAAACTGAAATTTGTCAGCGGCTCCAGGAGATCATTGGGAGAATCTCGGTCCGCTAAAACAAACTTCGGGACACATCGGTCAACATACGGTGTGGATTTATTTTCCCAAAAGATCAACACCATGAACTCGCCATAAATTATTCATGCATGCCTATCGTCTAACTCTTTTTAGAGCAGATGGCAACCACTGTTCTTGCTCCTTAGGCCAGTTACCCGAATCTCGGTTCCGATTTCTGTCCTGGTGTTACTGTTGATTTCGTTCAGGGCTGTAGTGTTATTTTGATATTGCTGAACTCTGGTTGGCATTGAAAGGTGGCCCTAAGCTTTGTTGTCTTCCCTAAATAAAGCGCATTAGCCACCCTCATTCCTACATCGGCTACCGTTACTGTTTTTTACCCTTATTTAGTCCGAGCCTTGTAAACTCCCAAAGACCAAAATTAGAATCTTTCTTCTATAGTTTTTCTTGAGTAACTTATGATTCCCACCGTTCCTGGCTGCGCGAACAGCTATTTTACTCCGACCCAACCAATGATCATTTGTTTGAGTGAACCCAATTGTGTTTTGTCGTCCACCACTATTTGACGGTACCCAGTTGTCGATTTGCTGTACAGAAATGTTCTTTGTTTGATTTCTGAGGATTTTCACATTCGATGTGGCAGAGTTGGTTTGCTTGTGCGATTGTTCAATTAGTACCATATTAATTCCAATTATTACGAGCGCCTTCTCATTTACCGTTTGGAAGGTAGATTGTCTCTGTCGTTGGATGCTGAAAGAAGCATTTATTGGATCAACAGATTATGTGTGACTCGGTATGAACGTGACCCGTTGGCGAACAATTCAGTAGTCGTGAATATGCTTTGCTGCCCCATCGTTGGTATAGACGACAGTCTTCGTATACAGCTAGCGGTATCTACTTTTGCTGTGGTTATTGTTTGAGTTATTCCACCATTATTCCATCTTTCTTTTCTGCAGTGCCTTCACAGTGCCTAACACAAAATCAAACAGTGATAGCGCATCGCAAATCTGCAGCTTATAAGGTCTTTTTGGTCGCCGCCAGAAGGTTAACAAAGGCATGCAGTGTCACACTTCCCCAGCAGCACAATCTTTTTATGACCGTTCTTTCCGTGAATGCTTACCGTTTCAAAGGTACACTTGGGGACACTGAAACGACGGTAGGAAAAAGATGCCTGCAACGCTATCGGACGATCTAATTCAATAACTCTATATCCTGACTGTCTAATCTACCGAACCGCTTTAATAACCACCGTCTCTCTTCAAAATAGGAGCAATATACTCCATAGTTTTCGGGACTGTTTAAAGGCTCATTGCAACCAAACACCTTTTGTGGTGGACAAACAGGCTGCAGACAGTTACAGATTGGTCCAAGTTAGTAAAATGGATGTCCTCATACTGACGTCTGCAGTTCTTCGTCGTTGTCTGTTGGAGTTCGCTATTCAATCGATGTCCCGATACCTGCAACGAAAGCAAGAATGTAGAATACACCCTGAATGGAATTTCTCAGACATTGCTCAGTATACAACAGCAACTCATCTTGACGAACTTGAAGATAATTTATACTTGTTTCATTAAGTGAACGATCCATCCATTAAGACATTTGCTGCAAAATTTCCAAATGAACTTCTGCAAATTCCACCTCCCGCAATGTCCACTCACTTTCCATCTCATGTAGTGCGTCTAGGTGCCACTTCAGTGCCAAATTCCGGCAGCTGTCTACATCTGTCAGCACTTGATGATAGTTCACACTCAACAATAAGATAACTGATTATTCGTACACCATCTGCATATGAACGCGCACAGCTCGTCGGTGACGTACACTGGAATAAGTGGTGGGCTCCCGACTGACCCCTGAGGAACCTCACTCCTAATGAACGTACGCTTGGCGAATCCCTTTCCACTATGATATAACAACGCTCACCACCACGGTAGATTTTAACCGACTTGGTTAAAATTAAAGACCACTCTTCATGAACAGTGAGAGACGATCAACAGAAGCCAAAGACTTCTTGAAATCTGGGCATCATGCATCGACCTGCTCACTCCAATTCAATTGTCTTGTCGTTTCAAGAGGGAGCAACAAAGTCCTCAGGAAGGATATGTGTCTCACAAAGCCTTGTGGCTATAAATTGAAGACCTCATATCTGGCAACGTGTCCCGCTACCTAGTCCCTATAATCTTATAAGTCCGATTCGCGGGAAGCCCGGAACTTCAGTTAAGTTCTCAAACTCTCGTTGCCTGCCTATGTTTTTGCTCTCTCCGTGTTCCGCGCCTCACGATCTGCATACCGTTACCGCTGTTGGTAATCGGACGGCGAAAACGCCTGTTATTTGCAATTTATCAAAGCCACATTTCGTATCATTTGCGCCGTGTATATCGGTTTTCATGTACAGTTATTGGCATTCCTTTACGAGTAACGCACCATTCCTCCTAGCTGAGCAATTATGTTGGGTTATCGTCACAAATTAGCCGCAACATCACATGCTCCACACCACCATTACAGTGAAACGGATCACACCCACTACCGCTGGCGGACTTTAATTCGCTGGCTTGAGAGATCGTCTTGGCTGACTACGACGGTTCAGAATGACATGCAGTGTCCAGCGTAATTTCACTGTTACCGTTCTAAATTTACTGTCCCCAAAGAAGAACACTGTATTTCACTTATCACACCAGATACCCTTTTTGACCGCACGAGCTGTCTGTTCAGAAGCACGCAGAGTACAACTCTGTAGTGGCCGAAACAACAATGACTTGGATTTTATTCACACAGTATGTTCCCAAATGCCACTAAGGAGCCCACGTGGATACGAATTCCTTACAGCTGTTCTCTGTGGGAAAGACCTTGGGAGATATCCAGAGTGCACTCTCGAACATGAGGCAGAACTGGCCTTCCTCAGTCAGAATGTAGATCTCGCTCTTTTAGGAGTTGTCGGGACAAAAACCAATGGCGCCTTCCACAGCTCAGATATAGGGGGTTACATTCAACCTCATAGAACAAGGTGATCGCCAGTGTAGTGTTGTGGGGACAGTTTCCTTTTACATTCTGACCAGGCAACCGAACCAGGCGTGTTTTAGGTGCTTCTTTCCTTCCAGACCTCAGGGTTTTGCCTACAGCGAACGGATTGCGCTCCAAACCTCCGTTAATGTCGCTTTGTTTTCCAGTCACGGGACAGTGCTTGACAAGACTCATCACCTGTAATCCGTCCATTGAAAATGTAACAGGAGCTTCACTCAGTCTTTCTTGACAAGAACGAGAGAAACGGAGCCAACTGGCCTAAACCAAGGCGCATGTCATGGCTGGCTGTAAGCTGCAGTTGGAACTGGAGGTCGTAGTTCGTTTGTCTCCCGCAACTTCCACCGTATTCCCGGCAGAGTGCAGTGACCTCGGGATCACTCCCCAGCTACCATTTACGGAACCTCAGTCCGGACAGAGCTGGCCTAGGCGATGAAGCTAACCATCTACCAACTATTAAGCCTCTAACCCCAGCAGCCCTTATTACACGGGCTACGAAATTCTTCTTCCCTAAAAGCTGTAGTCGGGACAATCCGCTAGGTTTCTTTCCAACTCATTAAAGACTGCCACCTGGTTGGCTTCACCAGCTTGCACTACCGGTGGAGTCAATTTTCACCCGGTTAAAACTTGTCCTCGGGGTTAGAAGGCTGTGAAGTACCTCAACAAAGTTCTGAAGATGGGTGTAGCTATAAGATTGTCAACTGTGACATAACAAAAGCAGGCTGCGCATCGCGTGGAAAGGATCACCTATCCATTTACTTTGTTAAACCGTCCGCCGCATTCTAAGAGGAACCTACCAGTCAGCTGGAAACGGATAGCGACCATTGCAAGTCTGCTAACTGCGTCTCTCATTTAATTACCGCCTTCCTTTCCCAAGCAGTTCCACGCGTCCTTCTGTCTCATTTCACTCGGTCAAACAAGGAAATGGTCTTCAGTTGCGTGTATGCAAACTGTTTGAGCTTACTTACTAGGCTCTCGGTAATCAGCCAGTTGGCCCTTGATGCCTTCCTCATATATTTTTCATCATGAAGACCTGGCATTCAACTGTCACCAGTGACAAAGGGTAAGCGTAACTGGGTACTCCGTGTACCATGCCTACTTCCCCCGTGTGGTTCTATTATCTTAATTAGCCTGTCTTCCAGAATCCACGATTGTCGTGAATAATGCACTGTGGCCATGGCTAGCACTGCGCGACTGAGACAACCCTGGTGGGCGTTATGTGCCGTTCTCCCTCAATCACCAGCCCAGATGATTACTCTGCTCTTGGGATTCCAGATAACTTTCTGGAGCTCCTAATTTTTCCTTTTTTTTACTATGGGTGACTTCAACGCACCCAAGAAAAATTGGATATCATTATCCCATCTGGACTGTGAGAGTGGTTCTTCGGCGTCTTTGTCGAGGTTGAAACGACCGAAGACATGGAAATGTCAACACCACGACAAGGCTTCATCCTGATCAGCTTCCTTCTCCGTTTAAACTTATAATAACTATCAAAATCCACCTAGTGAGTAGCGGTCATCACACAGTTAACCAAACACTGTGATCAGCAACTACTTAATCCCAACCACATTTGCCACTGGTTACAACAGGTAGCAGGAAGATCAACAAATCGAGACTTCAGTCGCGCCAGATATGACGGCCTGGGAAGCTTACTCGGCTTAATCTTTCTCCGTTGTGGACTTGATGTATGGCGTGTTTCAAAACGTGATTCACGAAACAGAATACTTAATCGTGTCGCGCAAACTGCACAGGACACGTCACCTCCTTGATGTTTGTTCCGGTTTACTCGCAGGGCGTGAGCCTACGAGCGGCTTAGAGGAACTGAAAGCATTTCGCTCCGCCAGAAATAATTGTAGACGGGAAATCCACAAACACACACAGATCGTGCAATAAAAGGCCCTACTCACGGTTTGCGTAAAGAAACCTCGCAGTTGGCTATATGTATTGACTGAGATAAAAATGATATCTCGGCCCTCCATCTGTGACTTCTTGATGGCAGACTCCTCCTGACTAGCAGTTTGTTGTTGACGTATCCAAGCAGCAATGTTCAGTAATATAAAATGGTGCACCATCGAACTGGCATCTCACTCTACCTCTGAGGAACTTTCGGCAGTTGCACCTTATTGCTGAATTTTTCGTACCGGGCGTTGAACAACTTTTGCTCAAGATTACTTCAAGTAGTAGGTCGAGCCAGGGGAAAGTGTACATCCTGAGTCCCCAAAAGAGCGGTCGTTCGCCCGATGGAAACACTTCGCAGACTGTTTGAACAGACAATCTGGGCGGCCGTTCACCTTGAAGAACGCTAATAAATCACGGTCAAACAAAATATTAGGGCAGGCCTTCGCCGCTCCTTGCTAGATGCAGGCCGATTACCTCATTAGCCTCTCACACAAGATAATGGAACGTAACCTTTAGGTACATCCTAGAGGAAATTGTTTCTCCTGCACGCACTGGCCTCCTTTTTGACTAGTCGTGCAAGACAAATACGCTGATCTTCATAGACAGCCAGATGAAGGCTGAAAACATTGGTGTCAAGTTGGACACTAACTTCTCCGTTTCAGTCAAACATTGGCCAAGGACTGATGTGGTACTCCAAGAAACATCCTGGAAGCTTGCGGCATCAAAATGTAGGTGTCTGGTAAAATTACATCCTTTCTGGATTGCATGGCTTGTGGCGTTAACACTGGTCCACACCTCTCATCTCCATCTATGAAATCTGTAAGAACTCCTCAAGGATCAGTGCTCGGTCCTGTTCTGTTTCATATTTACATCAACGGCATTTCACACGGTTTATATGGGACCGTTGCTTGAATACGCCTATCAAGTCGTGTATACTGCCTTGAAGAAAAACATACTTGTTGTTGAGCGTGTTCAGTGGGAGGTTGCTAAGCAAATCGCCCGTCTGTGACATGCGATCTAGGAACCGCGACTGAAAATCCGTGATTTGTAACAAATTGGTTTTAACTGACCCCGCAGCGGTTCAGTTTTCACAAACTTTCTCTCTAACATAAGACTCTTCGAACAGTTCTATATCTTACTGACCGATAGCAGCCGACGAAATTGTGACAAGTTTTACATGCTTCATCCTTGGACCTTTCTTGGACCGCAACTATTTTCTCATTCTTTTATAACTAACGGGGACGATCTTCCTTTTGACTTCGTCGGCTACTCCTATACAGACCGTTTTAAGACGTTGCCAGCTTGCTCGTTGTCTAGAAACTTGTTAGATTTATAATCCTATCCTGTTTTTGATATTTCCTGCGATCGCCAAGAGCTGTGCTATACACAGCTTCAAAAATTGTCCCTCAGGAGAACCAGTGCCTATTAGATAGTGAAACAGCTAAACTGACTGGAATCGTGTGACTTGGTCCGCTAGCCTGGAACCCGTGTATTCGTTTCTGAAGACGCTGTGGACGGCGTGGTGCGCGAGATACAGCTATGAGTAAACGCAGACCTTCACGGGCATTAACTAGTATGTCATCCATCAATTTCACACATACGAACTTAAGAAAAGGCCTCGTACGACCTAGTTGGAGTGTTTGAGATTATCGTCCGTTGAAGCGGTAAGGGGCCCGTTTACTCATCCCACCGGTAACAACCCCCATTTTGAGCAGCAGTTTCTTTATGCTACGCAAAAGATAAACTAGGCAACGTCCAGATCATCGTTCAAGTCAGATTTCTCGGTGTCTGTGTTTTTAACGCACGACGAATCGCAGAGTTGTTGACAGAGTTCCCATTGAAACCTTAATACAACGCAACAGGGCCGAAATTCTCCAGCCGTTTCACACTACGATGGAGGTCGGTGCGTCAGGTTGTTCAGTTAACCGACAGTCCATTTAATTGGGACGAAATCTGTAATAGAGTGAGTACGTGGGTACTTCAGGAACAAATTTCAACATTCGTTTGAATAGCAAGCAGCTTCCAATCGAAAGCTGATGTGCTTCTGGAAGCGAAAGGTGTATCCGCATACTTATTTAGATCTGTGGTGGTCGAATCTGTTGCGGACTGGACAGGTCTATCAGCTGAGTAAAAAAGCAAACCCAACCTTTCCCGAAGGTATCACGGGTCAATAGTACTTGATTGTGATTCTATGGACCTGAAATACTATGCATCTATAAACGATCCATTTGTGCCGTGCAAACTTTGTAATTTGCATTTCCGCTCGCCTATTCCGCACGGAACGTCATTCCCTGGTGGCCATCGCCACTTATTCGTGAAGCATGAACTTACAGACAACCTCAACAACCTCTGTTTTCCACATTGCTCAAAGTGGACACAAGCTGGAAATTTTTGAACGCAATGAGTTTGTACAAAAAAGGTCCGACAATGTGTGCGAACAAACATCCCGTTTAGGCACATGCGTCGATTGAAAAAAGTAATCCTCCAACTTCTGTGCAGCCCAAATTGCGTCATTGCAAAGATTTGGGCAATCACATCCTGCTAGTGAATCTTATTCAAGATTAATTCACAGAGTATGATAGAGGGTCTGACAAGCTCCCCCAAGGATCCTCAAGAAAGCAGCTGTTAATATGACGGAACGCCATCAAAAGTTGCTTAGCCTGACACTCCAGACTGGCATTCTCCTTAGTGTATGGCAACCGACACTTCCGTGCTAGCTATCGGACAACAAACTTTCTTGGAATCTCATGCAACATGATGCACCGCCCTCATACAATTCTTAAGGAACAGTCTCTTTCTCTCTACTCAGCACAGCTTCCTTCTCGATTGGTCATCCGTGCTCACGTTCGTAGATAGTTTGATGGAGAGCAATCGAAAGGGTCCTATCTCACATGCTGTCCTTTCCGAGTTTGCTAAGGCCTTTGACCGTGTCCTACATGGTCAGCTCTAACACAAACTGGAAGCTCAAGACACCCAAGGAGAGATTCCTCGCCGGGTTGCGTCTTTTCTTGACGGTGGAACTGCTGGAGTTGGAGCCCACATCAGACCATTCATTCTCGTCCTCGATTTCTGTGGGATTTCCTCGAGGACAAGCATCCGGCCTGTTATTTCCAGTCTACGTAAACGAACTTCCGGACACTATCTTTAGTAACGCTCTTTCCTATGCTGACGACTTAAAAATCTGGAACGCTAGTGATTCTAGTGCGCCACAGATTGATCCTGACGAAATGACAGTAGGTGTGTACACCTCACAGAGAGAAATCTGGCAATAACTCCGCGACTCATTGTATAATGAGCGCAATAGACATCACGAGAATCCATCTAAAGAGGGGCCTAGGTGTCCGGATGTCGCTCAACTTAATTTGCCGACCATCACGAAACTAATGCGTGGAATGGTGTTCGCTACTACTGGGATGAGCGGACAAAAATTCCATCACGTAAATGTCTCAGGGGAGTTCATGGGACCGTTGCTTGAACATGCTGATCAAACTGTGCACACGGGCCTGGAGGAGGAAATATTGCCTGTTGATCGCGCCTAGCGTGCGGTTACCAAACTGGCGACGAGCCAAAAAAAGCACGTGCGATTCCCGATCTGAAATCCATTCATATCTACTGGAGTTCCACCGACTTTGTGTTGAGTTAATCCTCGTCCATTTATCTAGCGATTTCGTATAGCAATAGCTTTAGGAACACATGCGCGCGAGCGTAATGAGTGTTATGCAACAGGGCTCCGCAAGCGCCAATGAAACTTTTGGGGCGAGTCTTTTGGTCTTCAGTTGACGTTAGTGCCCGCATATTCTATCCTCCCCACAAATATTAGTAAGTCTCCTTGCCATTTGTTCTCATCTACCAAACCCACTCAAGTGTTAAATGCAGATGGGTCAGAAACAAACCGGAGGCCAATAATCGACTACACAGTTCGTTTTAAAAAAAACGTGGCTGAAATCTAGCCACCCATCGGTAGTTATGAGCCGAACGCGAAAGTCCTCGGTGTTCGCGTTGGTCCGAACGTCGTTAGAGCTATGTGCACTAGGGGGTCGATAAGTTCGTGACAGAAAGCCCGACAAATTGAGTCCTTCGGGAAGCAATTCTTTGCGTGTCCGGAAACCGACCATTGAAACGACCTTCCTCATGAGGTTGTTAGCCGCGCCCTTAGAACTCCTTTTGGAGCGCTTAGATTTACATTCACTTAGGACATCATTCGACACGTATTATTACTGTTTCCACTACTTGCTGTAAACCCCAGGAAGGGTGCTACACCCTGTCCCCCACGGTTGGCTAACAGAACGTACGCCCTCTTGATACGGAATAACACAAACTGACTGGTCCCGGGTATTTTGGGCT
>QNGE01003725.1:26866-53535 GCA_008508345.1 Paragonimus westermani | reverse complement strand
TCAGCAGTAGCATGTTTTCGCCTATCCATCCTGCTGTATGCAGCAGATTGGGCGACCCGGTTTATACTGCGAGACGGTCGATGCAGTATGGAATTGTTTGTGTTGTGAGTATTCATGGTTGTGTGTGGGCTGAGATACTGCCAGGACTCCCCGACCTAGACAGGAGAATGATTAGGGTTCTAAACCGAGGCCTTTGGCTCAATAGCCTGTACCGCAAGGAAGCGGGTGGGTGGCGGTGTACCAGAAATGGTACGTTTTTCAGGAAGAAATGTCAACCATCTTCCAACACCCAACCTGGAGGACGAGGAGACTGTGGTTTGTCAGACCTCTACCTGTTGGCCTGCCTGGTATTTGTAACTCTGTCCTGACGCATTCAGTCAAACTTGACCGATATGTGGAGGCAAGCTGTCAAACAGAGCTGTGGACAATGCCAGATAGCCACTTGGATCACAATAGAACTCAGTGACAGTCTGGAACACTGCGCCTGGGATACGGACCTGAAAAACGTGTTCACAAATCCAGTGTATGTTGATGACGTATCCTATGCCTCGCAACGTGCTCGCCTGATCCAAATCCGTTTGAGGGCACGTGGAATGCAATCACTGAGTGAGGCAGCTGAGGTGACAAAGTTGTGATCTTACACGATGGATCTTTTCGACACGCTTTCTCGACGTTATTGGCGTTAGAAGTGCTAGGAACGGTATTCGGAAGAGACCAAGTGTGGTAGCTACACTTTACTAGCAGAACTTGGTGCAAACGCGGGAGCCTTCTGAATACTAAGGATCTTTGATTACATGTTGCCTTTTGTTGGTTTTTGTTCGTGCATCTTCTACCGATAAGCAACACAACAAATTTGGTTTGCTCTGTGGTGAACATAAATGGGAGAGTTAAATTGTCTGCATGTTGAGGGGCTGTACATATGTCTAGCACTTAACGTGGTTCACGACAGTCATCAATCAAACCTACAAGAACAGTACGGAGAAAACCAAAGATAATCATACTCGATGGTTAGTTCAGTTCCACAGAGTTGTCTTTTAGCCTGTATTAGTGAACCGATGAATGTGAGTGCACTGACTGAATTTAGGTAGGTTGACAAATTCCTGTGCTCCTTTAGTCCATAATTCTGTGGGTATGCCACGGTACAGTAGTGACTGAGCCAAGATAAACTGTGAAGAGGATACGACTGTTTATCTCACACCGCGAAGAGTTCGGATGGGTTATGATTGGTTTCCAGACGCTTCGTTCGATGGAAGCATTCTATTTTCGTTTTCACTGGTTGCTTACATTGTTGAAACTGAGCGGTCACTGATTGAAACACGCGACATAAGCGCAACGGGTAACAGTCTGCAATCTGGATATATCAACTGACCAAATTATAGTGGTCCCTCAGACAAACAACAAGCCCCCCACTCGAACACCGTTACCACTCTGAGGACGTTGACTTCATTATTTTCTTTGTGCCGCCGCCTGTACTACAGTATATCAACATGATAACATGTACCGACAAGGGGCAGTATGTTTGCTGTATATTGTTTTATTATCGCCACGCTTTTTTGTTACAGCCATCAAGCGTTCATTGCCTAACCCTTTTTTCCTGCGGTCAAATAATACTGGAGTTAGTAACCAGCTATGTGCGCTCCTGGTTAGGTGGAGCAAGGGAAGGCAGTTAGTCGTCCCTGCTAAATCACATCGTAACTACTAAAAGCTTAGCAGTATAGAGCAACGATGTTCTAGCTAAGGCTTTAGCATAAATTAACACTGTTGGAGGGTAGTCCTGCAGGGCTGCTTACTACATGTTGATGGCACTCTTAAAGAAAACTTGATGGGTATGACACGATTGGAAACTGTTCCCATACACTTGAAGATGATGTGAACAGACTTGACACGGTGATGTACGCAAAGAAGTTGGATTTAAAATTAGCGGTTACTTTATGGGCTGGGAAGTGCCTTCCATAGAAGTGGCGTTACTGCCTACAGTAGCAGCTGTTGTAGAGGGGAACCAGTGGTCACCGAGCCGTGTCTCTGTCAATTCTTTTTTTCAGTGATGTGAAGTACATTGATTAGTCGGTGGTCTGCAAAGTATACCAAGAAGCCGTTCGATGTAGTCGTCTTTCTGTCTGAGAGTTTCTTACTAATTGTGACGGGTAACAAGGCTGAACGGTGTGAATGTTACCGTTTTCTAGCCGAACCTTAGAGTTAAAATGATTACCAAGGCGAGATACTAGAATTCACAACGAAGCCGTCTGCCAGATGTCGCCGCAATTTTACACCATACTCGATACGTTTGCGCTTGCATTCGGGTGAAAATGTGTTGATATTGATCTTACCAACACGGTATAACTGGGACTTCTTTTATTGGGGTACCCTGACTTCCCACCTCTATTCTACTGCTACGAGAGTTTTGTAGTGTCTTCATTCATAAACGCCGTGAGCCTGACTAGAAGTTACCGTGGCCCACGCTGCCGCTCGCTACAACAGCGATATGGAATGCTCTAGAATGACCACAATGAGTAAACAATGAATAGGGCAGTTCTATGCAGAACTAAAATAAGATAATCCACTTGGCGGAGTGTTCAAGTTATATTTTATGATCACGTTGTTGTTCAAACGTCCCGAGGTCTCTTCCATCTGTTGCTGGTTGTGCTTATTATTGATTTTATGGCTACTTGATGACAACCGTTAATTGTCGATTGCTAATACCTTGGTATTGACGACGACATTCTTTCATCTCCCCCAATCTAGTCACAATTGGTGGTTCTTTTACTTGTTTCGGAGATAGTTTTAGTCCGTGGTTTTTCTTCACATTTGTTACTTTGCTGCTTGCTAAGGCAGCCGGAGCAATAGTGTCTTGAGTAGTGCTCAAAGCTATAAAAAGTGATGTTATTGATTAGTTCGCGACATATTTTTGATTGGTTCTTCTGATGCTCCAGTCAATCTGGGGCTCTGCAGGATCGTATACCCCTTGCGGTTGACGTTGTTGACATCGTGTTTGTTGGTGGATTGCACTGGAATAATAAGATATAAATGTGCTGTGGTTTCGAAGGATGCAAACATTCTTTTAATGTCTACACGAATAATGACCGTCAAGACAGGCAGTCAGCAATGTTTTACTGAAAGAGGCTGTTCTGCAAAATCGAAGGGAGAGCGCATGCAAATATGTTCTTCCGTAGGAAGGTGCTGGTTGACTTGTGCTCCTTTAGCTTTTTGAATTCGTTTGGCATTGGTATCGCTGACCTATTCTCATGTACCAACTTATTTAGGTAAACAAAGCTATCAATCATCTTGCCTGTTTCTTGCCAAGTTTGCTGTAGACACGTCTCAGTCGAATAACGTACTTTCGTCCATAAAGTCCATAAACCTGGCCCAAAGGTTACTGTGCTTCGACCTGTCGCTCACTACATTAGTGAAGTGGGATTACCTAAAAAAAATTTTTTACCAAAAGGGTTGAAAACATGTTCATGTGGGAAACTGAGAATGTTGCAAACGTAGACACACCATTGATTGCGGCACGTTGAATGCCATTGCTGAGGTGCATCCCCGTTATCTGCTATCACTCGCCTTCCTAGAGTGCCTTAAGATTTGTACGAATCGTCACTGCATAGAAAAGTGCTGAAGCAATATTCGATGTGCAACAGAAAATTGTTTCCTGTAATTGTCCTGGAAATGTCTTTATTGGCTAATGTAGCTTGAATCCGCTAGCACTGTTTTAACCGTTCATTTCACAAAGTTTTTGTTCCCATAAATTCCATATGATAATTGCAAAAGAATATACTTTGCCATTTGGACTGAATGATGTTTTGACGTTAAATCTTCTTCTGCACACTGTTATTTAGAACTGACCAAAATTACGGGGCTATGCATGTGAACGTCTGTGCCGTCATCACTTACTTTCACTGCCCAATACTCACATAAAATAAGATCATAAACGATTTGGCAGAGTTCTAATGTAATGTAATGTAATGGTAGTTGAAGCTGACTATTGGCTCGAACAGACGCAACCGCTGACCAGTCAGTACAGTAAACATGCAGTGTGGCGATCAAATGACTGATCCCATCGATTAGTGCGATCATGCAGAACAACCAACGCCACGCAGCCAGTTGGCACGTGCACGATGATCAGCAGACCGAGTGACACCATTGGATTAGGACCAACATTGCGAACACAAGTGGCATTTCGCTCAATAGCATTAAACAAGTTACCGACCAGGGAAGATACGTGTACCAGTTTATCAATAGATTCGGGTGTATTATAAATACCGCTGTTTTGCGTCAGGATTGATTTCGTCGAGTCCAGCCTGGGTTCTGTTTTTACTGAAGATCGCTCATCTCAGGTTTGTCGAGTAATGACCAGTTTGTTGTTGTCCGCCGAATGTAATGTTTGTTCAATACGCCCTCGGAATTAAAAACGCGTAATAGCCACCAGTCTACCTAAGTCACTGTGGCATATAAGGGTGACACTTTCCTGATGTTCCTTTCTTGTTGACATCTTTCGGTGTAAAATTTTGTTTTTCGTTTGCCAGCTGTTATTGGATATCCAGCCAAAACTACTTTGACCGCGGCCGCAGTTATCCCTTCGTTTGCTCCCATTGATGGGCGAATCAAAACCTCAAAAAAGACCAGGCTAAATCCCAATTGCCACGCGATCTCAGTTCCAAAATATCGTCTTCATGCCTATTGTCAGTCCTATGTTCCGTCAAATTCTGCTGCCGAAAGTGGTTATGGTGGCAGTGATACGGAAAATCAGCCACCGAGCACATCCCTTTCCTCCAGTTTCCCGCTCAGCCAAAACCGTTTGCCGTGTCCTCCACTTCAAGGTCCTGAATCAAAACGCCCCCGTTGTGATCCTTGTGAAACGACTACTGTTTCGCACGATGACAAAAAGCCCGTGAAAATAGACACGATCGATGAATCAGAAATCGACAGACGCCCTTTTAAATCTAAGGTAAATTTTTGTTCATCGCACGCGTTCGGTTACGTCGTAACGCTTCACAACGGGTTTCTTTCAACTCATCTTTACCGACTTTAATTTGTAACTTCTACTACCCTTTCATAAATTTCTGGACAGTTCGACACTGAAAACCGTACGCCTGGCTTGTTCGCTTTTTCGTAGCAGGCGCAAATGGTATCTTTGTTCCCTGCCTCGGGGCTCACCTCTGTGGTCATGGGTTCATCCATGTGATCCGTTTTTACCCCTTCTCTTTTTTTAGATCCCGGGGTATCTCGGCGACATTGTGCTGGTCATCAGCTGGTAAATTTGGATCGATGTGCCTCATGTCCATTCTCTGACCAAACGTTGACGAGCAGATATGCGACCGTAGTTAAGAATTGTTACAGGACTATGTAACGGCTGTGAACGATTTCGCAGTCCCACAGACGGTTTGCCGTTGGTCAACTTATGGAGTTATGATTTTTCTGTTTGTTATCCGTGTGGTGTAACTGAGGTGGTAGAGCTTCTTGTCATGTTAGGAAGTTCCTCACCCAACCCATTACACCTCTCTCTGAAGTTTACCATCTTACTGAAAGTAGACAGCGACAAAATCGAAATTTTCACTACTACTCCTATTGTTGTTACTACTGCGCATTATCCTCGCGTATTTACTCCAAAGATGACCGTATTCCATTGTCTTGTATTCTTCTCCATAACTTGCCACTAACTTCCAGTCTATAACCAATTACGTGGCGGTTCTCTATGCAGCTCGCATGCGATATCATTCGTGCAGCGTTCGCAGATCGGGTGCAGCTGGAGGAGTTGCTGGCAGAATGTCGTCGAGCGGACTTTGCCATCTCCGCTTTGGATCGCTCACCGATTGATAGAATGATGGAGGCCACGGATTACATCGTGGGTATTATGGCCTACGAGCAAATCCGTGAAACCAAGGTAATCGCGGATGATTGCGTCACTTGATTTAGTGATTTATATTAATGATCATTACTCATCAGAAGTGGTCGTTTTTAGAGCGGCACTTCAACGGTTCCTTGTTTGTCAGTTTGGCTAACCAGACTTATCGGGGAAGAATGTGTTCCATTGACTATCACCTACAGAGCGGATCAGGGACAGTCTGTGCCAGCAGAATTCGTTCCTGTCGCAATATTAACCGTTTGGTAGACAGAAAAGGTTCTCATCTAATCGGTTCGGTTGCTTCCGAGTATTTGACGACCCAGTTGACCTTAGTAAGTGGTGTCCACAACGTTGCGTCACGTGATGTCATTGGTGCTTGGCTGCCATACAACAGTGAAACGAGAAGGACAAGTCCCAAATTGTGATCAGAACGGGACAGACGAAATCCAGTTTCCGATAAAGCCTTTTTGCACAAAAGTACGACAGCGAAATGTCTGTACTTTACAAACAGACAGATTGAAAATAAAAATACGGTGGTGCCTGCGATGCGGCCTTCATTGCCACTACATCAGTTGCCTTTACTCCACAGCCGACTCAATCGGACAACGACGGTAACCACGCTGTTGAACCCGATCTCCCACCGCTGACTTTGTGAGCCACGAAAGCCACAGTCCCAGCGGAACACTGGCCGATCCGCTGGTAATCGTCTGATGCCCTGTGCTAAGTTGTCTTGTGTTCAGTTTGCCAGCCGGTTCCTAAGACGTCGGCACAAATTGCTTAGCTTGTCGGCAAGTCAGCTGGTACCTCTCGCACGTGCTCTGTTCACCTAAATCCGTGCCTCTTTGAAGACTAGACAAACAGACGTGTTTGACCTTCACTGCCAAATATTCGCCCCCAACCCGCTCATCTGTTGTATCTCCGGCACGTGTTACTGCACGTCGGCATAGTTAATCGAATGTTTGATTACGATTTATGCCCTCTGGTCTATACGGCCACGTTCCATTGCCCCAGAATAGTGCCGCTGTCGTTGCTTTATATGCACGATATTCAAGCCTCAGTGAGATGTTTTTTTCGGCGCCTGTGCTTACTTAAGAGGTGTCCAGATTTGTTCACCCCGTTTTAATTTTTTTCATGTAGCCGTCAAAGGAGAGGGGTGAACATGCCTTGGACAAACTGCCATTAATCTGCCAAGCTCACGTTTAAAATTCCCAATATCGTAAATACTGTTCTGGTTTGGTCACGGTCCGTATTATCTTCTTCATTGTTCCTGAAAGCCAGCCAATACAATGTTAACTGTCCGGGCTCTTATCATGTGATTCAAGCAATAACCAAACAGGCTTGAGCGACTAAAGAAACCTGTTTTGTCCGCACGAGATGAACTCCTCTACTCAGATCACAGCAGTTTTTTGCTACGAAGCGATTGCGATAATTTTAACAGTGCTTTGATCTGTCAGTACTAAGCCGCAATTTTTGTAGGCCATCTATTCCCTTCCAACCAGTCTAGGCGTTTTAACAATGGTCTTTTATTTTAGGATGCTACAACGATAGCTGTTGCTTCTGCTGTTGTCGGAAGCATGTCCTCATCGATTTTTCGACGTTTTATTTGATCGGCGATCATACCGTCGCGTTTTGACCTTGAAAAGCTCCGCTATAGGTGAGTACCGTGGTATTGCACACATGCACTGCCACAATTAACCCGGAGCTGAGGCGACGTAAACCGAACACCGCTTATATTTGCTCGGCCTTCTGATTAAGACATTTTTCAGTTGCGTTCATTTGTGAGATTAATGATGCACGCGCTTACCTTATTGGCGCGTGAATCGGAGTTCAGTATCCTATCGCAGAAAGGATGTGTATTACTGACGAATTCTAACGAGAGCAAACCTCGAATCTGATGCTTATTTTCAAATGGATTGGCTGTGAAGTTCGTCTGGCTGCTAAGATTGCGTTCATACGTGGAAGTTCAATTTACGTTGCACGTTTGCTTGACAGTATATGTGTGAACTCCCACTATCGACGCAACACAACCTTCAGCAAGTTAAACTTGACTATGGAATGCCAGGAGCATTTGATGTAAGGTTAACTGTTATCCGTTGTATGTTGGCTTCTCATTTTCTAGGAGTCTTCAGCTGTCTTTTGTTCATCGGAAAAATAGTGTAGCGAACAAGCTCGTTTTCGGTTATTCATCATCAGGCCAAATACATAACATTTATGTGAAACAGGATTGTCATGGCAAAGCGAACAAAACAAATGGCAAGTTCAAGTGAGGTCAGACACGTCATCGGCACACACGGGGACGGCGTTTTAATACGATTATGTCACCATTATGACGTAAATGGAACCATGGTGTTTTAATCAGTCGTGATGTGGATGTTTGGCCATGGCAACTTCAACGCCTGAACAAAGCGCCTTTGTGCGCACAAAGGTGGATTATTCAATCGAATTCCGATCGCTTCAGCCGTGGCCAAAATTCGGCACCTGACGGCTCTTGAGTGAATGCCTTTGACTCGGTAAATCAGACGAAACGAGGAGGCCAGGTTTACAGTATGATTGGTATCAACGAGGTGTGCAACAATTGCGCTAGTAGTCGTCTTGGTGACTCCGCTATTGGTCCAGGCCGGATGGTGTTCACGGATACGTTCGGATAAGCGCCTGGTCGTGCGACCCACGTAACTAGTTCCACAGGAACAAGTAAATGAGTATACACAAAAGGAAGTCGCAGAAGCGGGCACTTTATCTTTTAACCGTAAACACGGCTGAAGTAGAGGTGAAACAAACACGTAGGTTGGCAGCATAGAATGTTCTATTGATAGCAGTATTAAGTCTCCTAGTGATTGTTTCGGCGAGTATATCCCCCTTGAATGGTAATGAAATAAATAATGTCTTCTTTTCCGCTGGAGTGATCTTATCTTGTTTCTCGCGACGTTCCATAGTCTTTTCTACAAAACGTTCTGGATAGCCATTTTGTAAGAACAGTGTGCGTAGAAACGTTAATTCGTCAGAGACCGTATCCCATGTACATATTCTCATGGCTCTATTGGTCATGCGGTTTATGAGATTTCTCTTCTGCCTTAGAGGAACAAAGCTGCCAAAGTGGATATACTGCTCATTCCAGGTCTCTTTCCTATAGATTTTACGTTGAATCGATCCATCAGCACGCCGCTGGATGAGTACGTCCAGGAAAGTTAGTTGATCGTTACGTTCAGCTTCTAGTGTGAATGTTACGTTTGTGTGGACCGAGTTGAAATTTGTTAAAATATCCGTTGGATTAGTATTCTCGCCAACTATACATATATCATCCATGTATCGTTTATAAACACTGAATCCACGAATGGTTTCTTCTAACTGGTCATTTTCCAGCTTTACCATAAAGGTGTCCGCAAACAACGGCCCCAACGGGGATCCCATTGCCACACCATCTATTTGTCGATATAGTTCACCATCGAATTTAAACTGTATGTTACGAGTACAAAAGTACAACAGCTGTTTCAGTTCTGATGGGGGTATACGGACATCTAGGTTATTAACCATAATATAATCAAACAAATCGTCTACAGTCTCTTTCAGTGGAACATTTGTAAACAAGGACGATACGTTTAGAGAAAGCATTCGTTGTCCAGTTAGGCTTACCCCGCTGATTGTGTTAATAAATTCAACGGAGTCTCGTAGGCTGTGTTTCGACAGCTTCTTCCTGACGGGTTCAAGGAGATACAACAACCATTTGGCCAGCGAGTTGTATGGTGAGTTGCACATGCCCAAAATAGGTCGGAGAGGTACCCCCGCTTTGTGAACTTTTGGGAGTCCGTAGAGCCTAGGAATAGTGGTTCCAGTGGGTCGAATACGTTCGAAAGTTGTGGAGTCAATTGTCCCGTTTTGTTTCATGGGACGCAGTAGTCTCGACAACGCCTTCTCTGTTCGAGGGGTTTTGTCCTTCTCTTTCCTCATCTTGAATTTGGTTTGGTCACCTAGTATGGTATGCATTTTGTCTAGGTAATCTGTCTTATTGAGCAGAACTATCCCTGCACCTTTATCCAGCTTGGATAGAATAATGCTTTCATTTTTCCTCAGACCTTCGACTGCTAAGATGTCCTCATGCGTTAAGAGATGTTTCAGGATTGGACTACTCTGCTGGTATTGATAACAGGAGTTAACCAATGTAGACTTCAGTCGTTCAACATCTAGCGGAGATGACGGTTCAAGGTCAGACAACTGAGAAAACATTCTCGAACTGTACCTCTAAATCCAACTGCCTGGTTTTTCCTTTTGGACAACAAAACTTAGGATCCAATGATAACACTTCAAGCAACTTTTCATCCAGATGTAATGAGGAATAATTATGAACATACCGTTCTGGGTTGGCTGGAAATTCAGTGACCGGCTTCACTGGACTGATTTGTTTCTGCAATGCGGCCTGCTTCTTCTCTAGCTGCTTTCCGACAATCACACGGACGTAAGATTCTAAGTCACTACGTTCTTCATGCGTCAGCTGCTCCAGACAGTGTTCACATTTGGCCAAGTTTAACTCCAACTCTTCAAGTCTACTTCGTGTGGTATCACGTTCGTTAAGTGTGTGTCGATTTAGTGATGTCATTGTAACATTGATGCGATTTCTCCTCAGGATTGTCCAGAAATGTCTCGGGTATTCACCAGTTTCGGTACATCTATTCAGGAACCGAATTTCAGCTTTCGCTTCTGCCAGTTTTGTGCTGAACTTAACAAACTTGTTGAGTCCACGTAGCACAGTTGGGTCCTTGGCATGTTTCAAGTGGTTAAAAACCGAAAACGAGCTTGTTCGCCACACCATTTTTCTGATGAGTACTTTGGGGATTTTTAACCACTTGAAACATGTCTTTTGTTCGTTGCTTGAAATGGATGTCATAAGCTATTTGGAGTGAAGTGTCCTTGCGTTTTTCTGGGGTCAGGTAGCGTTGAGTAGACAAGATGTGACCACGTAACCCTGAGGTCAAAAACGTTATCGTTGGTCTTACTAATGTCGGCTAGCTGTCCCCTTTTGTTCCTCTGAACACAACCCAGCTTACTTTTCAGCTGTATATAAGGTCGACAAGTTTGTGATGTGACCTCATCAATACGTACTCACTTTCTGTCTTCGCTGTCTTCATCAGGACTGTTTTCGCGTCGGGGATTTCCTGAGTGCAGGAAAACAGCCCAATCTCACTGCGGATATGCTCACAACTCTAGCTGACTGGTTGGTTGAAGTTCAGGAAATCTTCGCTTTCAATCATGAGACTATCCATCTGGCTTGGGGACTGTTGTATGCGTATTTTGACCGTGGTCAACCTCTGGCAAGGTACGTGATATTTTTCGGTTTCTTTATGACGAACCCTCCTGCTTACTAAGCAGCGAATCCTTCAAAACAACTGGAATTAGTTATCTCCATGGAATACCCCACGAACTGTCTCATCCGATAAGGATTAATCCCCGCCCAACTGATAAGCATTTTCTACTTGTTAACTGCCTCTGTGAATTTCTGCAACGACCGCTTTATATCTGGTTTTCCTCATGCAACCACGTTACGATACTCCTACGTGCAATGTCCGTGTGTTAACATGCGTACTCGAACAAATTTCATGTTGGTGGTGTTAGAAGAAATGTTTACACGCTCCCACACCACCGACTGTCATCTCGGTGAGTTCAGACATTTCGAATGCGCGTTGAAACTGATGGGAACAGTCGTTGGTCCGTCGACCAATCGGCTATGTCGGGAGCACCTGTCCGATGAGCGTGTCCGGAATCCGGTGATAGCCGTGCATGTTCTGAGTGTTCGACCATGCCTTCACGTTGTTTGGACTCGAGATTTTTTTCGAACCGCAGTTTACACAATCGCATAAACTTAACCTCACATGTGCGTGCACAGGTGATCATTAATCTCCGAGTTCAAAAAGTCAGTCATCGTGTCAACATTTCTGATTCTTTGAACATGTGCTGACCAACCCTGCATTCCCCTCTTTAGATTACGTACCGATGATTATTTGATACGTCATCCATAGTTCAGCAGCGTGTGCTCTTACGTCTTGGTTAGTCACTGTTCCCTCTTTCTCTGTGGGCTCTCAGAGCCATCCGTGACCTCCATTGTGTCTGCTCACCCAGTAGAAGCTACAACATTTTCTCACAACGAATTAACCTAATCACTGTACATCGTGAATCTAAGGTAGCCTGCAAATCAACTTATGTGGTTAACGCAGGTATCTGCGGTCTGCAGTGCGGCTGACAACATAAACTGCGATCAACCGCGTTCCCGTACGCTGGCTGATCAAGAGACTTATGCACACTGACTGCGGTGGACAACGGAGAAGTTCCAGTCGACAGTTTGCAATGAACCGTCCATGTTGGCCACAGTAGAACTCCACCACTGGGCATTTCTCTTCTGTCGGCTTCGTTTCATCTTTATTTTCTAGCACATCTCTGAAAAAGTCAACAATCACTTGTAACAGGTTTCATACTTTTCTGTCATGCGCTACTCACAGATCGGTTTTGTACAGATTCTTAGGGAGTACTCTCCGCACCCGACGTGTAGACACTTCACTGCCTCAGTTGACGGTAAACCACCCTTCTAATTGTGTCAACTACAACATAACACGTTATTGCCTGGAAATTCATAACCACGAGCAAAGTAACTCACCGTCATCATCACAGACAGCAATACATCAACAAAGTAATAGTATCGTAGCCAGACCTCCTCACCGTTTTACACAAAATGACTCCAGTTGGTTTGTCATGTTTTGTTGCCACATTTGTGGGCGATTTGGCGGACTCCATGCACCCCAAGCGTCATCGACTTTCCGAAAGTATATCAGAGGGGTCCTTGCGTGTATGAAGCCACCTCTTTGTCTTCACTGGTACTTCGCTCAGCGTTTGAGATCCATCCACATACCGTCAATTGGATTGAGGACGGGTTGCAGGAGCGTTCTGCCGCTAATGGTCTCTGGAACGTCAGCATATTTTCGACGTCCTCGTAGCAAGGCGCATTGCCGTAATCCATCATCGAGCTTCTCTCATGATCTACGCTATTTTCTGACGGGTTTCTGAATCAATAAATTCAACAAGTTGTTTTGGTGTATAATTCACGTTTAATGGAACACGCCAGCAAGCCTTCTTCCACCGTAATGCCGACGTCGGCTTCTCTACTGATACAATTGTCCGCGCCTTCTATCCTTGTACTACTTTCACTGGTGCGACTGTAGACTGGGTTGAAGTTAGATAAACATCTTGACATCTACTTTTTCCAATCCATATGGCGAGTCATCTTGCGATCGTATTTGATTATAAGAGAGCACTCCTAACCTTTCTTTTATTTCAGCTAGTTTTTACGACATTGCGAATTATCGGTCTCCCGTCCAAGTAGTTGCCGACAGTCGTATGGAAAACTTCTGGTCACATTCTACCTTCATCCGCAAATACAGCAAACCCTGACCGACAATGGGGTCACACATTCATTCTGTTAACTGTTCCATCTTCTCCTCTCACAGAATTTTCTGTCTATGCTCGCCATGTTGTACATACTTTTAGTTGTTTTCTGTCAAAAAGCCACCGGCCAACAATTTGAATGAACTTCAGAGTAATAACGGTGGCCTTCCTGGTATTCCCGTTGCAGTAAACAATCACGTGCTGACGCCTCTCCTGGTTTACGCGAGGTGCTACTACCCGACTCTTGAAAATTGAAACCGCCCAACTGAGCATTGCGCAGTCATCAGCCTCTCCTTCAATGAAGCATCAGACAAACTGAAATATGCTACGAATTTGGGCTTAGTTAATATTTCGGGATATAACTAAATGTACCTTAACGGTCAGTGGGACGTAACCACTGCATTACTTGATATCTCCTTTGCGTATCATGAATGTATCATGGCGAAGCTTCGTAGGTGGTCTCGGCTGAATAACTGATGACCCTTTTAGATAACAGACGCTGCCATCAATTCGGACAAAACCAGTTAGCTGTTGAGCACGGTTAAACCGTGTAGCGTTTTCAATACCGCGTGCTTTACTCAATCAGCGGGGAAGTTCGCAGTGAGCCCATCGAGGAGGCTAATTGAAGTATTAAAAATGTTATTTTGAATGCTCCTTTCGGAATGAATACGTTCTCAACAGCCACCTTTGTGTACCTCGAACACCCTGTCAGCCTAATAATGCCTGATCACGCCCACTTTGGCGAGCCACATCATTGCAGGCGTCTGATCAAAGGGCGCACTATCGACCCAGATATAGCCAATTCTTCTCAGCAACGGATGTCCTCTAAGCAAGTCCCATATTTCTAAATAATTAGCTCTCGTAATCGTTGCTTACGAATTGATAATTAAGAAGAGCCAAAGAAAATGTATAAAAGACGGTAGAAATTTGTTGATACAAACAGCTTGCCGGCCAATGCACAGTTTTGTTTCTGATAGCGTTTCCAGCCAGTGGAGTGAATGTCCAAACTGCTTTCGACTATGCGGACGGCTGTTTTCAATCTTACACGTCCTATAACCATCTCGTCGCATGGTCATTCTGCCAGTTCTTCCAGCAGTCAGCGGTTGGATTCAACGATACTGCAGACGATTCAGTGTTTTGCGTACTGTGTTTACTATGTATTTTTATTGTCGGCTATCGGTTTAAAAGTCGGACGTTCAAAGAATTGCTCATACCATACATGATCCTGTCGAACTAATAAAGACGGTGCTGGTTAAAATCAGAAAAAATGCATGCATTTTCCTCACCAGCGGATAGTGTCGGAAATGCAGGGCAATGTGTAATGTACACCTGTGTTACTAGCCTTTCCAATGACCTTACATCTCTGATGCATACCCCACGCTGATTACGGTACACTAATTAGATGGCCCTTTCCGACACTGACTTCAGCCACTAGAGTAAGATTAAAATCTTACTGATGCAAACTGCACTCATAGAAGCCATTCTTTACTGCTAAACGGTGTATGATGCTGTGCGTATTATCCTTAAGAGTGGAATAATCAATTCCATATACATAATAAGCACCGACCAATTTGTCTTTTCCCAGATGCTCTCATCTGATATCCTCACAGCCTTTTCCAGAAAAAGATCAGTCAACGGCTTTTTAATTAACTAACTGTATTATTTCCTAACAAGAACTTGCTCTTCTCTCGCATGGGGTTTAGGTGTAAGTGCACACCACCGATGTCTTCGATGGCGAACGGTTACAACTCGTGATAACTGTCTTTGAATTCATATCCTGTATTCAAATGGAACACACAGAGACCTCATCCGAGTCATCCAACCCGTTAAAACTCTTTTGATTGAATAGCGCTCTCAACACCAGACCATAGGCAGCTTTCATGTATAAAGTACCCCATATTCGGCTGTCACCAACTAATGGAGGCTTGCCAGGCGACGATGCCCTGGATTTTCTTGAACCGATCAAAACAGGACACCGTTTCATGCTAGCGACTGTTTACTTTCAGATCATTCTAGCATTATGGGTACTATTGCGATGAACCACGACTGTATATTTTGGACACTGTTAGGTAGCGACATTCCAGATCGTTCAGTTTGGTATTCGATTCTCTGTTCAAAGTACGGTAGATAGGATTTACGTCGTGTACTTTCTCCCCTAAAATTAAACCCTATTTCAAGGCGTGAATTTTTCATGTCAGCATTTAAGCACACAATCCCTGCATTGTCATTAGTCCCCCATTTCCTTTTTCTGTCTTGTACAGACGTGAAATTCAACTGATGGCTTGCGCCGCGATCATGGTTGCCTGCAAGCACGAGGAAAGCAAAATGCCGCAACTAACTGAATTTCTGTACATAACCGACGGCGCTTACAAACGAGAAGAGTTCATTGATGCTGAAAGACGTTTGTTGATAGCCATCGATTTCGCTGTTCATCGCCCCAATCCTTATGTGTTCCTCCGAAGATATGCAAGAGTTAGTTGTTTTTCAGTGCCTTTCTGAATCTACTTCCAGAGACCCTATAGTTTTTATTGTAGATCTAAACTCACCGTGGAGCTGTCAGTGCTTGTGATGCTTTTCCTAATCAGTGACAGCAGCACATCCAGTCTAACCGCCATACAGTTACGGGAGAAGAAAATGGATAGGCCATAGTTCAGAAGTAAAAAGTAATACAGAAGTACCACCCTCGTTTCTAACACTGCCTTTATATCCAAACTTAAGAATGCAAAATCGAATTATCTACGCTTCGCAACCAAACAGCCAAGTTGTAAGCGTTAGGTGGCACTTGCAAGATAACATTCTCGCGGCTTTCGCTGTCTTGTTTAATTAACTGCATCTACTTCAAAGATAACCCACATGAACCGAATATTTGCCACCTCGTTTAACGTCGTCATTCACCTAATCACCTTATCACGAGGGCTCCAACTATGAAGACTAACATGACGTACACTCCTCTTCGTTCCTCTACATCAACTAATCGTTTGCCCATTTCTAACCTCACTAATCGCCTGTTGCATCAGCAAATGTTACTGTGTATGAGGGCTGGTTGGTGGATATAGTTTATAAACCCTTGCTTTGAAGTTCGAAAGAATGGGGTCTCAACCGCTTACCCGAGCCAAAAATAGAATGACATACATAGTGTTATCGTGCTAGATAGCATTTTTACGCCATTGGCGTTTCGTCTTTAGACATTTTGGCAGAATCGCCCTCACCATGTCTGAGATACAGGTCGCCCATGTTCACACCTACCAAATTTTTGATTTTGTGATGCTAAGCTGCCAGTTTAAGGTGCAATGTGTTTTGTTTAGTTTTGATGATTTAATCCAACGAATTGGTGGATGAAAGCCTCTTGACTTTCTCCCATATCACTTATAAGTAAAACTATTCAAAGCAGTTATTACTCACAAACGGCAATCTTTCACCTTTTTTCACTTTACAACGGAATGAAATCATTATTGGGTCTTTTCTGACGTTTACGTAACAATAGTAAAAGATGTAACAGGAATTGACACTTTGAAGCAGTTCATCGCATTCATTTTAGATCTCACACTCGAAGGCTTTGAGACCCATTTCCGTGAACAACTGATACACAGCTTTTTGACCGTCCACCTTATGGTTGTCACGCTCCGGCACTGGCGGTTGACATTCTTTTAGAGTTTTTGTGGTCCAGGCTTTTATGTTTCTCAAGAAGAACTATCTTTTGATTGCTTAAACGGAGATTTATGTTTCGCGGAAACACGTTGCGGCGGTAGTGTGCAATGATGTGACTTGAGCCATTAACTGACTTCGGAATAAAGCACAGGTTGGTTCTTGTTTTGAATGCTTAGTGTATCGCACAAGTACCGAAATTAGCACTGTTACTTCAGCATCACTAGAACATGCTCATGAAGTAACGACAGAATAAAACGCGATTACGACTGTATCTAAAATGAACAGTGAATATATACCATACTGCCTAAGTGGGTTTGACTCCCCATGACCAACCATCATACTTGTGTTCGTATTTTAGGTGTTGGATGCTCACAGTGGTCTCGTACAGTACATGTCTCGATTTCTACTTGAGACCGGCATGCACAGTCATGCAATCAGCCTCAAACGTGAATCACGTAAGGCTGCGGCCGTGCTCTGGCTTGCTCGTGTCGTGTTACGCAATCCGTCGTACGCACAGTGGACGCGCAGAACGGATGTCCGGCAGCTGCGACAATTCATTCGATCTAACCGAGCAGCTCAAGTTTACTACGAGAAGTTTGTAAACAGTGATCTGAGTAAGCAGACCACCGAATTTCGACGACCCCCACTGGTCTGTCCGGATTCCGGGGCGTTGGATCTAACCACCACTACCACCGTCTCCGCCCCTTCTCTACCTAACCGAACCGTGAGCTTGACAAATACAGGATCACAATTGGCTGTAAATATGAGTGATTGGATTGAAAGCAGAAAGCATCACGAAACTACACTGTGGATTGAGTAAGCAACCTATGATTATCCCCATCTCTTTTGTGTCGGTCGTTCTCCGTTCCACTAACCTATTTTGCATCATCACACTTAGATCACTGCTCATCAATATGACTGCTGATGTCGGTTAGTACGTGGAACTGCGGGATTCTGAAGTGCCTATTCGCAGTTGTTACCAGGCGACACTCGTGTTCTTCGGGATCGACTAAATAACACCAAGTGTGATGGAGTTATCACGGGCAGGTTTGAAGTAAAGCAAATGGCGTCATACTTAGTCTGTGCATGATCCTAAGCGATTCGGTGTCTGAAATATTCCGTGAAATGTACTGCCCACCAATACATAACTTTCAAAGGTGCTTTGAACGTTGGCAGGACATTTTTAACAGCAGTTCCACTGACTGTGGGCCAACCACTGTATACGACCAGGATGCATAGTGAGTGCAAAACTCACATTGCTCACCTCTTTTTGGAGTTAAAAATGGTGAGAAGTCCTACTTAACCGTGAAGACACGCTATGGCTCATTTTTAAAAGGCAGACCTACTATCCCGCTTGGCTTAGGTTCATTCGAACACGGCGTTTGTGGGTCAAGCTCCGTCACTTACGACCCTCCACCAAATTGTTTGTGCTATTGATCATTTGCCAGTTATGGCAACTGTATAGATATAGAAGAATGACTCGATGTGTTGAAACAGATGGCCGCGGTCCATCAAAAGTCGCCAGTTTGCACCGACTGCAGCCACAACGATTCGACTGTGCAGTTATAATGTTTCTAACGCTTACTCTGCAATCTATTTGGAAATTAGCGTCGCGAAACAGTATGAGTGACTGATACAAGAGCAACGACCACTCCGCCCGTTGCCAGGATCAGTCTACTTCAGAGGAAACAGTTTCTGAAAAGGACCCACATAAGGGGGTGTTCGAAGTGACCTCTGCTAGACGAGTTCCACAACTCTTCCAAACTTTTGTTCACTTCTGAAAATGTTCGCAACTCCTAACCTGCTATATTATTTTTTTCCTCTGACTTCTGCTGAGTGGTGCTGAATTTCCGTCACACTCGATGGTAAGTGGGCATACTGCTTCAGAACAAACATAACTCATTCGTAAGAGATCCAACAAGCATCCAATATGGATGGTTCTCTTTAGCAGTTTCATCATCTTGCGCAATGACTGTCGCATTTGCTGTCCGATATTTCCTTTACACAAAAATTGTCATGACCTAAACGTGTATTTCCTGATGTAACATTGAGTGACCAACCCGAATATACGCATTTAACCTTCTGCAATTAGAGCACTTGGAATTCGAAACGCTAATGTCTGTTAGCATAAAATTCGCAACGGTCCATTTGGTGTGCAGCACCCGGTAGCCGTTTTTCAACCAGCTTCGGAAAACGGGTGTCTTCGGACGATGTGCACATTTTGCTGTTGATAGATCTGTGCACCAACCGCCGCTGATTGATTAGTATGTAGCTGCTTTACGCTCCATTAGCCCGCTGCCGGTCGCTGCCCGAGCCACTTTTAGAAGTATCCAAACTTCAGTTCGTGCGGATCCCGAGAATTTAGACAGTATATCGATTTGACTGAGCTTCGCAATTTTAGGTTTTGCTTCCAAATACTGGAGTGTACGTTTCTCCGAACTGAAAACAGTTTGTTAACATTTTTCAGGCTTTCTAAATATCTTACACCTTAGCCGATTGATAAACTTTAATTTATCCGGCTTGTTGAACAAATAGCAGTGGTTTGGTACAACGCCTGGGCCTCAAAGTAGTACGCGTTCACAAATGCGTCTCTTTTTAACAACCAGTACAACCTCCTAATATCACCTATTGATAACGGCAAAAAAGTTCACTGCTAGTTTGTAAACCTAGTCGCTCCTCGTCTGAGATGCCCTAGTTTCCGTTTTCGGTACTTATGTGCAGCTTGGAGTGTCGTGCGGCCAATGCCTAGATTTAGATTCAGCTGGTTCGAAAGCCTCTTTGGTGCTCACCATATCGCACCATGCGTGTTCTGCCGGTGTGACTAAGCAAAACAGCAACGTGAAGAGCAGGATCGCAATTGGACTGGTTGAATCTGTTTAAGAGTCTAAACATGTGGGCAGTTGATAATATTTATTGCTGAATCTTCACTTCTGATTCGAAAGCTTTTCAAGGCCAAACTAACTAGACGCAAAATTGCACCAATAAACCTTATTGCCGATTACTCCCAGGCTATTCTCAAATTAGCACCACACCTGGCCTGTACTGGATGTACCCGCGAGGTTTCCAAAAGGTGGCGTATACAACAGCCTGTAACCAACACTTAACGTTTTATGCCCCTGCATTCCGTTTTCGTTTGCTTGCTCATCAGACCTTTTTCGTTTCGTGAGCCAGAGTTGGCACTCGATAGTGTTCCTGAGGGGGTAAACTGAAATCTTATTTTGACAAAATTATCACTTCCGTTCACCATGAAACAGATTGTATTTCGATTTTGAAGTGCACTTATTTTTTACAACTTGCTACAATATATTTTTCAGTCGAACAATCAGTGAACCTTCCGTTGAAAGATGTCAGCTGTTACCACCGGTGTCTTCTGGGTGTGTCTCGGCACCGGCCGAATTCCAACCTAATTGGAACTGCGCAGATACAGTAGAAATGGAACTGGACTCTTCCGTAAAAAGCGACTTAGAAGCAATGAAATCTGAAGAAGACCAGCGCTCGCCATTTTGGCCGCCTATTTTGGAACACATAACCGGCTATAAAGAAACCGATCTGATACCCCTTGCTGTGCGGTATCACGCAATTGCCATGCGTCTGATCGCCGAAGTAGCTCGGGGCGGTCGCCTGTCTGACGAAACTGCGTCTGTGGTTGCAAAAGTTGTGCCAGATCGTGATTCTAATGCAATCGTGGACACTAGTTTATGTGTGGACGATGAAGAAGGCACAGACTCAGGTAATCAGATTCAGCAGCGATGTGCCTCACCTGGTGGCCACTACCTCCGACGGCAAGCGGTCACCAAATACTGTTCGGAGTAAGTCCGAATAATTTATTTACTTTTTACTACTCTCTTCTAATAATCCGAAAAGGGTTTTGTATAAAAAGTTTGTGAACACGCGTGATGTAAATTCGCCACGGCGCTGCTTGTCTCTGTTTAACACTTAGTGAAAAATGTTGGTTGCAAGCAGTCATCCAGTGTCCGGCCGTGGGTTTGTTTGAGCGACCTAACTGTTTAGAAAGGAGTCTGCTCGGTTTAACGTTTGTAACCGCCTCTCGAAAATTTACGTACCTATAATCACAGTGTACCTGTAAAACCCTGTTCAGCTTCTAGGTATACGTCCCGGTTGTATGTGTCGTGTTCCATCCGCTTCCTGTTTTTCAGCGACTTCCTCAATGTGGCTGACGCTTACCCACAACTGGCATTCGAGAACTTTGTTCCGCACTTCCCATCCATTCAGTGTACGGATACTTGTACGTGCTTCGTCTGTGTCAACTTAGTTCGACGAATAGTTTGAGTGTCCTCTCAATGCTTCGCGAGTTTCACCACATCCCACTTTGAGCACTCAGACACGTCTCAATTTGCATTCCCTCCATTCAAGTCGGGCTGTTCTGCATTACCCCAATAGTGTACTCTAATGGAGCGTTTCTTCACGTTACGAACATCGTTACTGTTTTGTGTAGTACCGTTTTTAACCCGGCCACGCCCATACAGCATCAATCAAGCTATCCATTATGACGTTCATTCATATTTTTAAATGTCCAAATGTTATCCAACCTTATCTCTCACTCAAACCGCGCGCGACACTCGAACCACTGTATGCATGATGCCTAGCCTGCCTCTGCTCACCAGCTTTTCGAGCTTTCATGTAGTTTTATTTCGTCTTATTTCTTACTCCGGTCAATTTCTTGTCCGATCCTGTTATGAATGCCAAATTGAATTGTGTTGGACTACATCTCATCGTATTTTACAAGCATTTCGTCAGTCTCTTCCATTTTGTCACTTTGACATCACTGTTTTGTTTAACTCCCGAAATCATTTATGCGTCCAATGAAGATTCAGGTTGACTGACGCGTTTTTTCATCGTTGCATATCTGCTATCATTGGTGGACTTTCACACTACGCTTTTACCTGTTCTCAAAATAACCGGAAATACCAATGGCCATTCGGGAAAAGAACATTGAAAGCACCCGTCGTTATCACTTGACGGCTACCACCATTAACCTCCAGTCCTGATGACCCCGTGTTTCTTTTGATAACTCGTCTCGGGCTGTGTCGCGTAAAAAAATTACTAAAGGCCAGCGAAATTTCTATTTATCAACAGAGTCGTCCAGTATTTCCGTGTGAACCGTCTATCCAGCGGGGAGGGTTATTGCCGGTAGGTTGTGAAGCTCCCATCAGACTGCCTCCAAAGCACCGTGATGATACCCTACAGCCGATCCTAGTGATTCTTTGAGCTAGGTGTGGCCGGTGTCGAGCTTTATTCACTACAGTCAGCGAACATGGATCTATAGGACATGAACAGCTGCAGGTAACTTGTCGGTCATGATCTGTTCGTGTACACTACACTGCTAAGGCATCGCCTCCACGTGCTGCCGTCCTACACCCGAAATTAATTGGGACTTGAAGTGGATAATTGCCGATCTATTCCTGGGTTGGATCGTGGCTTAGTTGGTATCTGCCTGCACTGGTCCACTCTCGCTTGCAAGACGAGTCCCTCGTTCGTCTGGCGATCACGGGACACATGTAATTACTGGGGTTTTTGCACGATTCGCTTGTCAAAAATCGAATGAAGGTTAAGTAGTATCCAGGTGGTGGGCGACAGGCGGATGTTCGATCCCTGTCTGTATGGTAGTAATCGACGTTGTTTCCCGTTGACCAGTGACAGCGGTTACCGCTGACCGGGAGGTCCCGATTTGCCTTAAAAAACCTGCGACAAAGCCCGACGAGTCCTCATGCTCGGCATTTATATCGTGTGATTCTCTGGATGCAATAGTCCGAAAGTGAGCTGCTCTTGACAATTTACGATAGGGGAGAACTCACTACACCCAATATGAGTTGTACACGTCAAAACCCTAAAGATTTTACTGGTTGGGTTACTGTCATCCTGATCGATATCAGTGTAACCGAAAATCACTCCTGCTGTTTGTTTCCATAGCTAAGATGACCGGAGGATGTTTTTGGCGGGTAACGATTCCGCCTGAAGTCGATTCGTCCCTCACTCTTCGGTCGTAATGGATGTTACTCTGGTGTTGTTTGGCTTCCTATCTGACCCCTCTCGCAATGCGGTTTGAGACTGCCGTCTGAAGCTCAACAGTTCCGACAGTACTGCGGACTAGTTCAACCGATTCGTAACCAATAAGCATCGGGTACAACGCTTCGCAGCAGAAATGAGGGTATTCAGCACCGAAAGTTTGGTGGCCCGTGCGGTCAAACGGCGCGACTCGTTCGACTGCAAGCTTTTACACTTCACCTCCCCAACTGCACTGAATGTCAACGTTCCGATCCACAACCATCAAAAGGGGAACAACAGACTCGCGTCTCAGAGACGCGCTAAAAAGCAGGCTTAAGAGGGCACTCGCCCTATCACTTAGCTGGCCTCCTTGGATGAGAGGACAGTAATTAGGAGCGCTTATGATTGCCGGTTATCTTGGATTCCGGAGACGGTTGTCACTAACAAGAGGGAGGGACGGTAAATCTGTTGACGGAGCAGCAGCACGACAAACGACTGGCAGTTGAGTATCACTGTTTGAGCAATTCTTATGCTCCTCGAGGGTCTACGCTGCAGGTGGGATTAATTTGGGGAACCCCGCCTCAGTCTTCGACTCAGATTTAGTTTTGGGGACAGTATGTTGTAGTTGTGTGGACAGCTTCGCCGTATGGCTACAGAACGACACCGAAGTACTTTTACAGTCAATAGTGCGATGTGCAATCCTATGAGTAGCTGTTGTCGACTGATGGCGCTGTTTTCGACGTCTGTCAACTGCGCTGATAGAACTAACGTGTCGACGTAACTTCCGGAATCAAAGCGATGTACAGGCCCGTGTCCACTATGTCGAGGTAGCAGAGTGGGCGCTGAAAAAGCATAGCCGTTTTATGATTGTTACCAAGGTGTACCCTGTTGACATCTGGTGGCGCCAGTTTCCTTTTTTCGGCCCTATCCTCATCCTCACTATTTTCTGCATCCTCATGACAAACGCAATGGACCATCACTGCGTTGACGTTAGCTATTTGGGGTGCGTTGATTCGTGTGTGTATTCATTCATCTAGACACCGAAAGATTGTCGACCTAATCCGCCCCGATGAAACGATGCTCCATAAACGACTACGGTGTGAATGCCACCATAAGTGGAGGGGGACTATTTCCTCTAAAAACCGCACACAAACGACAGTGGGAGTATTCTCATCACTACCTGCCCATAACGTCACCGCGAAGGAATTGAGCGTGGCAGGTATCAACAAAGCGGCGGGGCTAGATGGTATATATCGGATATCGCGGATACCTTGACGGGGTTCTCAAACTGTCTGTTAAGTACGTCGTGTGGTTCGGCCGCCCAAAGAATAGAGGGTTGCTGTGGTCGTACCCACAAACGCGGGGCGACAGTGGAGACTTCACAAATTGTCGGGAACGATACTCAGGAACAGGACTGTGGAACACGATAACAAGCATGAAATGTTGACAGCTCAGCAGCGTACGTTTGTGGGGAAACGATCTTGTCTAGTGCAAGCGTTCTTTATCCGATACGCAGACAGCGTGTCACCGAGGCCAGAAAAGCTTTGGATTAGGCTAACAAGCTGCTGCTGGAGCACTCAGCTTGTCCGTAGGAGTTAGAGGATTACCCACATAACGGAAAGACCTACGCTCGACAAGAAGATAACCAGTCGGGCCCAGTAGCCGTAGTGTTAAGTTTCAGAGGATCTCGCCCTATTGCTACAGATCATCTGCTCAGAACAACTTCCTTGGGAGTATTGTTTGCGGATAAAATGAGCCCAATATACTATAAAACGACTAACATATACAGAACTATCTAGACAAGATCCAACAGCAGAGTGACGTACTAGCTGTCCCTGAGCGTAACGAAGCAAACAGCCCAGATTCGCGAAAGCCGAGAGATTTCAGCGGTCCGTCAACTACAGGAGACTTAGGGGTACGAACGAGAGTCAACAACAAACCATCCATCCAAACGAAAGCTGCTGCTGGGAAGACCAATAAAACGTAGTCCTAGGATCAAAGTACTGACAACTTTTTCATACAAAGGCACACGCCTTGGGTGTGCAATCCGTGCCGAGGTATAAATATACTAAAGCAAGTACAACCGCAGAGCACACGACCATCTGTGAAACCCACGGGTAAGGACTGACAGTGAACAGATATCTTCTCCAGACAGCAGGTAAACGAAACCCTCACCGTTATCTGCGTAGGTGGTTACTTGTGAAGCCATTGATGGCGCGGTTCAAAACCTAGTAATGAACAGGTTTTAGTCGAGTTCCCTCGTCTGGGATAGGTCGCTAGAGAGAGCTGCCCTAGCCCCAAAATCATGGATGCAAATGCAGGCTAGAGCGGTGACCCCCGAGCTATTCTGCGTAAGACAGCGGAAAGTCTGGCTTTCTCTCCCATTTTACTTTCATCATGTCCTAATCACTCCTAGTAGCTCTCTTACCATTCCCCGTTTGTCTCTTGCAGCCTCGGTGAGCATCCAGGTGGCCGGAATCTGTAAAGTACAAGGTGCCTATGAGTCTGACGAGCAGGACACTAACGGGCTTTTGACCCTCGCAACCTTCCTATTAAACGAATCGGTCCTATCGAATTGTCGTGGCGCACTAAGATCTCCAGAGCCCACAAGGCAAGAAGCCGTACATTTCCTCACAAAAACTCCACATCATTGTCTGGAGCACCTCCAACGTTTCGAAAGCAAACTGAGACTAGGATTGAAGGTCGACATGTGCGCGTCCTAAACCGTAACAATGCAATGCACCGCAACAGTAGTCCTGCAATCCGTGACATATCCGTCAGCTAGAGAGGTATGTGTTCTAGCCCGTTTCGCGAAATCCGACCAGCTGGCACGAGCATGCTCGCGGACTCATAATGGTAGACCACACTTAATGTCATTTGTATACGGAAGGAGAATAGTGCGGACTTGACAGTTCGCTAGCGCGTACAAAAGCCACCACTAACCTCGCGATTAACAACCGGGATAACACGAACAGCTGACGTAGTCTATCTATGAGCAATGCCCCACAACAAAAGTTGACCATCACTCACATTTGATCGCAGCGTTCGCATTAAGATAGACTTTCCAGCCAGCCTCTTTCGAAAAGAGGCACTAGACTCGAGTTTCGCTCTTATTAGAGCTCGTCAGTAGTGCATATCCTTGCCACGACCGGGATTTGAACTCCGGACATTCCAATCATGGGGCAACCGTGTTAACCACTGCACCACTGACCTCAAATTAGGCACGACCGAATTACGAAATCTGAACGCCCACCCACTCTCATCAGTAAAAACTGGCTCGTTGGTTGGTACAAGCCCTGACCCCATTAAAACGGAAATTCGATACATATACCGTTAAAGACTTATTCAGATTAATTGAATGTCAGAACAAAGTCATGTGTTTACAAATGTTCCATTGCACGAGGCAATCGAATTTATATGCGATCTGATCGAGACTGAAGGCTTTGATGTAAAAATTCCCACGGATATGCCTAAACGGTCTCTATTGCTGTGTACGGAGAACATCAGTTTCAGTTTCCAGAATAACCCTTATCGACAAATAGACGGAGTCGCCATGGGGAGTCCGTTAGGACCGATGCTAGCGGATTTTTTCATGATGATGGTAGAAGCACGAATTGCTGAATACATTGCGTCACTGCCATTCTACAAACGTTATGTGGATGACATCCTCATGTTTGCGCCATCTTCGCAAACAATCGATGAGATGGTCAATCGGTTTAACACTTGTCATGCCAATCTGACAGTCACTTTT
>QNGE01003725.1:0-23444 GCA_008508345.1 Paragonimus westermani | reverse complement strand
TCCGGACTGTATTTCGGTTAGACAATACCTTAGAACGACTGGTAACACACCCTAAGGATCCAATTTCTATGGGCGACCAGACAGACTGCGTTTACGAAATCAAATGCGGTGACTGCAACGCCAGCTACATTGGAGAGACAAGCAGACAACTGAAAGTACGTGTTGCCGAACACAAGAGGCACACAAGGTTTCCTCCTAAACACGCCTATCAATTTCAGAGGCTAGAGAAGGATTCGGCCATCGCACTACATGCACTGGCAGAAAATCACAACGTAGGTTTCGATCAAGCTCGAGTGATTCACAAGGGTCTAGCTTCGTATGCGGAGCGGTGCTGTGCTGAAGCTCTCACCATTTACACACAGCACGCTTGTGTTAATCGCAATGATAGCAAACCCCTGTCTGCAGTGTGGCGTGGATGGATAAACAGCACCAGACACGGACGCGTCTTATCTACATCTGTCTCACCCCCACTTAGTGGGCAAAGCATTAGACCAATCCAGTCAGATGCACCACAAATTGACCTTACCACGGCAAATCCCATGTGACCTCTGTTCCTCTGTCAAGGTGATTTCGATTACAACACTCCTGAGGAAGGCCACCCGAGGTGGTTGAAACGTAGAGTATTACAACTTGCTCGAAACGTTCATACGATGTTTTCATTTGTCCATCAGCTTGTAACTATCTGCAGACAACAGCCTGAGACAAACATAAAAACAAATCCATTTGTTCATGTGGAAGTTGTGAACATTAAAATAATGAAGGTTGCTTAATAATTTGTCGATCTTCCGTTCTCACATTCCCGATTTCACTTATTGTGGGTATATTTTTCCACGTTTCATCACGAAGGTATTGGATGTGCCAGCACAATGATGAACTTCATGGTTAATTGCTACTACACGGTAATACTTAGTTGGGGGGTGCATTATCTGTTTGCATCCTTCAATTCTGTCTTACCGTGGACAAGATGTGACCAGTGGTGGAACAGTGCTCATTGCGGGCGAACCGCCAACTCTTCCACAGCTGAAAATTCGACCAAGGTGACCAATTCAAGTCTGCTTATTTCAGATCCGGTTGCCGAATACTGGGAGTGAGTATGTGTGTATGAGCACTCTATACGTACAGTTTGCAGTTCAACGCCCTTGGCGTATTTTGAAACGGCTCTATCCTGCGTTTTATTTACCAACACCCCCATTGGTTTGAATAAACAAAATATGCGGACTACTATATCTTGAAAGCACATTCGTGTAATGTTCTGTGATATTCACCTTTGAACCAATAACTGGCAGACGTCAGTATGGTCCTTTGTCTGGCTCCCAGTACATAGAAGACTACCTGAACAGAACTCTAACCGACAGCATTTGTGTTTTGTAAGTCGAATTGCCTGCACAAGTCGGTACGTTTATCATTTGTTCATGTGTCTTGTCTGTGGCAGGGTATTACTGACATTATTGTTTTGCATGGTGTCAGCATCGGTAATTCTGTTGACTAGACCCAAAACTTCCAAGATACAGGTCATCGTCTCGAATTCCGTTCAAGCTATCTGAGGAAATCTGAACTATGGCATAGCTGGCGATGGAGTATCGCCTCAAGAATGAGCACCACGGTGGACGCGACTGTTTACATCATAGTGTAAACTCAAATGAATATCGATTCAAACATCGAGCAACAATCAAGCCAAAGTTCCGGAGTTAGGCTAAATGGACGCAACCAACGAGGGACTGATAAAAAACGAAATGTTTTGAGCAAAGTAGAGGGTATAAATTGAGTTTCATCTGTGCGCATCTCTTTAGTACAAACTAGAACGTTTTCCTCTTGACGTTTGCATGACAATCAATTGGCAATGCAAACACCCAGTGTATTGTCAATGATTAGAACGATGATGGATCGAAGACCACGCTGGGAACAATCAGTTAAATGTCCAACGAACTGGATGAACACAAGCTTAATTATAATTGACCTGTGGTGCAAACGCCGTTTCGTTCGCTTAAGTAAACTCTGAAAATTCCACTTTTGGGGCATCTCTCAGTAACTGGATGTATCTACACTTTTCGTTTAATTATTCATTGATTTTTATCACGGAAATGTAAGCTCTTGCACCCTGCCAACATCCATCCAAATCTCGCTCCACATCAGAAATCGTGTACTTGGATTATCTGCAGGCATCGACCAAGTGGGCAATGTTCAATGGGAGTTGGCCCTTTGTCTTCTTTTAGCCTGGACTGTAATTTTCTTGTGCATTTGTAAAGGCATCAAAACCTCCGGAGTGGTGAGTTGAATATATATTCGAAAAAAACGTAACATGATACATCAGTCGATCTGAGTGTGTTGCTTCAGGAATATTGTATTTCCCAAGGGGTATTTTTCCAACATTGTTAACAGTGAGCTGATAGTTTGTCCAAGTTTTTCAGTCAAAATATGGCAGGGAAATATCACTAAATCGATATCTGCTAATCAACTCGCTTTCCCGGTCACATTATAGATTTACCTATCAATAAATTGCTCATCTGAAAAGACACAAACACCGATTGCACTAGGAAGAATTAAATTGTGAACAGCATTTCCCATTTTCCCTCTGTCCCAATTGTGTTAAGTTATTTTCTGCGAGTTACATCAGGAGAAGAGTAATTTACCTATCCTGCAGTATTCGCCCCCCAGCTGGTCCGTTAATACTGTCAGTGGGTCCGCGGGGGCACATTCTTCTCTACAAGAGCGAGTAGGATAGTGCAAAATCACACCATGTTTAGAAAAGTGCACTTATATCTTGTTCGATATACTCTTCATGCTGGAGGTAGCACCATCAAATTTTATGGTGTCCAGTCAATACACATCGAAAATCGTCGCACGTTTGTTGGATTAGTCAACTTTTTTCGGTCTCCTCATATTAGAAAATGAAATTTCCGAGGATATTTCCGTCTTTTCTGACCTTGATGCAGTGCTTGCAATATGTGCACTTGGTCACTGATTGCAGTACCGTTTGACTGACGTTCAAACGAAACGGGACTTTATTTTTGTAACATTTTTTATTGAGATGCTGAGGTGGCTGAAAATTACCTTCACTTTTCTCTCACTGCATTAGTTGTAAGTTGAAATTCTGGAGGCTTCTAAGTTGGATGAAAATACAGCACCGACGCAAACTCTCCACGCAATTCTTTCGCCTTAATGAATTAAACAATATCTGAAGGGTTCCTCTTTCAAAAAACATCAAAAAACTGAATTGTACTTCAGCGTTGTACAGGGGATTCCGAAAGTTAATTGTTTTGAGAAACTATGGAGTGATATTTAATGAAACCCGACATATACTGTTATAATTGCGTGAATGAACTCTAAATCACACTACTGCTCAACAGTGAAGCAGGACGTCTCCTGGCGTACTACAATTTGTTTATGAAGCTGAGGATCAAGAACTGTGAGTATATCAACCGGACGTCAGAATTAAATCCCCGGCGTTGAAAATAGAAGGAGTTTTAAACTGTTTTGGCAAAAAAGATGAATTACGATTTATTTTGGTAAACTTAGTGATTATGTGAGATTTACACTGAACTAGAAGTGTACTTAGAGCGTTACTGTGTACAGAAACGAGCTAGCGTAACCAACGTCTACCAAAATACATATATGGCTCTGCTTAGACCGGGCGATCTGTGATCGTCGTTTGCATTTGACGAAAAAAGTATATTGGGTTGGCAAACAGATCGTGAATTTCCAACACTCATGGGTTTAGTTTCGAGCTACTCTGGGACCAATCACACTAACAAAGGGAGGAGAGCAAAGCGTTAGATGGACCAACGTCCGTCTGGAAGCTTTCAGGATGGCGCCTAAAGATAACGTGTTGAATGTTGGCATACGACTGTCTGAACGTCTCACAAAGTTTTGTACAATGAACGAAGTTCGGTAAGAAACTGGGGACAAGGTGTCTCAGAAGTGAACGAAGTGGCGCCGGATACATATTAGGCGCCTTGTAGTAGACTTTTTCAAAAATATGCACACAAACCTTGAGAGATTCCACCCGATTTTCAGTGTACATGAAAAATCGTAGTCCTGAAAGTTATACCAGACACTGCATTTGGTGGGTGGAGATGTTTTCAACGATTTTGTGGGAAACATCTAACTGATGACACGAAAAGCAGTGTTTGTAAGTACACCTTGTCAGGGCGACACGAGAAAGATAAATAGAACTTAATAAATTGAAGGTAGTTTTCGCCCGTAGTTCACTGTATGATGCCCACCGACTACTGAAGAAATCAGTAAACACGAATGAAGGAGTACAGACACGACAAGAAACGTTGAATCCAAGCCATACACAGAACTGAAGCTGCTAGTGCGTGGTACAGACTCCTTGTTTTTACGGTGGCCTGGAAACCACTCACTATTGATCACGGTCCTTGCAGTTCATCTGACTCCCTGGGCGGTGGCTTTCGGACATAATTATTGGATCCGTGTTTTGCCCTTGTTAGTCTTAATCGGTAGTGCGCATCCTTACTTCTACTGGGATGCGAATTCTAACCATAATCATTGCGTCAACCATGTTGGCTTCTGCGTTATAAACTTCAATGTAGGAGCAAATAAATCAATACACAAACGTTTCAGGTAGGTTTTGGATTACTCCATCGCCTCAAGAGGAAACCTAGTAACTGCCTCGTTAAGTGCTATTGATGATCCCACGATTAGGGCTTCTCTTTGAGTTCGACTAGTAAACATCATTAAACACGGTAAACAATATTTTCTGGCTGTTGATGAGTGATAGAAGACTCCGATTCTATAAACCGAACCGCCCTCATAAGTCGTTGGGCTATTGCACATAAAAATGTTGACTGGTAATCATTAAAGTGATGGGCAACTTGGGTGCTTCATAAAATTGTAGCTTGTGTTCTAACCCCGGCCATAGCAAAGGCATGCAGTACTGACGAGCTCTAACGAGAGTAAAATCCCAGTCCAGTGATTATTTTGAAGAGGCCGGCTGAAAGGTTTATGTGAATGCGGTAGCTGTGATGAGCTGTGGGTGCTTCTCAGTCAACGTTAATTATCCCCTTAGTACGGACTTCCTGTGTGCTAATCTTAAACTCACCAAAGGCGTGGACGAATCATATAGTCTATGCTTACTTTCAAGAAGACGTAATGTGGTTGGGAAGTATTGTAGCTGCAAAGCACTGGTATAGCACGTACACTTGCCCATAAAATAATCGGTCGCACGAAATTGTGTAAATTACCAGAAACAGTAAACGTGGCTGAAGTCCAAACTCTCGCCGGTCAGCTAGAACTTGGGTGTATACAACGGCCTGCAGATGAGTCTGCGCTTTAGGACACAACGTCTTGTGTGACTGTCATTCATAAAAGGGCCGGAGGAATGCGCCTTGAAGGCTATCTGAACTTTTGCATAATAGAGTTGATTAGTTAGCATTTAAACGAGCAAAATGGGAGCAGAGCATTCTGCGGTGATCGAAGACATTTCCAGACTCAAGCACAACAGAAAAATATGTGAACATTTGAGTAATTGCGGGTTTCGTCAAGTGTTGTTATCAAAATTTTCTAAATGAGATTTCAACTTTTTTATATAAACAACTCTATCCTACAGCTTTTCGAGACTTAAAGTTGAATTGTCCCCAGAAAACCTATGGTGTCCTCGAAAATCGTGTTTGTTCCAGAGGAGTATGAATTGGATGGAAATATGGTGCGGAGATCTTTTTTGAAGTTAGCCGATTTGCATTTATGAGCCGTACTGGCAGTCTCTAACTGACTGAGAAATGCTCACGGAGGCCAGTTACCATTCAACGGTACGCTGTACAACGAATAGTTTTCAACCGAGAGGTCCGATGAGTACAATCTGGATTAACCATAAGTATATGATAGACTGGAACTCATTATCGGGCGTGCACTTGAAACGATAATGGCGACGGTGTACATAGTGGGAATCGCTTCAGGCCAGCAGATGAGACAATTCATCCGTGTGCGAATTTATAATTTCTCGTTGTGTATAAGGAGAAAACTAACACTGTTAACATGGTTGTTTCCCAAACGTTCATGTGGTGCAAAGTAACTTCTGAGTATACAGTGTATGTGTGTGTGTAGAAGGTTGACAATCGGTGCAATCTTCTTTCCAGTTGGAATCTTTGTCCTCATTCAACCGTAAAATGCAGCACTGTATCATGAACTCCTGTATGTAATTTACGAAATGTATTGTAATTATGCCTTCACCGTACCCTGAAACAATTTCACTGGTACGGTCAATAATTAACGACAACCCAAAACTTCAACATTCATTCTGATTCAATTTTTAACATTTCGCTTATTCCGAACATCTTGCCACCCCGTTTGATTGTTAACCTACATCTGGCTTAAAGTGTAATTTTGACAGAATTATTCACACTTTGACTATAATTCACCTAATTCTTAATAAATAGTGAGAGACGATGGATTGTGTTTTGGGTGTATAATGGAAGAACAAAACCGTTTATCAGGGTTACTTTGTTGTTTGAAATGTAGGGCAAATGTTTCAGCCGTCGAAATGGATTGAGCTATCAAAGACAACCTGAGTTTGCTGTAATCACTTTGGGTATGCAGATATCAAGATTAGCAGTCACATGTCATATGCAACAGTCGAGTCAAAAATACGTACACACTGTCTTATGTAACAGACAAGTTGCGGAACCTAAACTTGCTCTCAGGTGTAGACAAGTCTCTTAGCACAACGTCGAGCGACCCACACATCTTTAAACAGAATNCGCTGGACACCAAAGCCATTCATACATTTTAGCAAAAACATATCCCTGAAAATGGATATGGGACTCGCATAAAGAAGGCACAAAAGGGCCGCAGGAATGCGTCTTGAAATGTATCCGAAATCTTGCACAGTATGGTTGATTATTTAGCATTTAGGCGGGCAAAAAGCGAGCACAGTACTGTGCGGTGATCGAAGACATTTCCAGACTCAAGCACAACAGAAAAATATGTGAACATTTGAGTAATTGCGGGTTTCGTCAAGTGTTGTTATCAAAATTTTCTAAATGAGATTTCAACTTTTTTATATAAACAACTCTATCCTACAGCTTTTCGAGACTTAAAGTTGAATTGTCCCCAGAAAACCTATGGTGTCCTCGAAAATCGTGTTTGTTCCAGAGGAGTATGAATTGGATGGAAATATGGTGCGGAGATCTTTTTTGAAGTTAGCCGATTTGCATTTATGAGCCGTACTGGCAGTCTCTAACTGACTGAGAAATGCTCACGGAGGCCAGTTACCATTCAACGGTACGCTGTACAACGAATAGTTTTCAACCGAGAGGTCCGATGAGTACAATCTGGATTAACCATAAGTATATGATAGACTGGAACTCATTATCGGGCGTGCACTTGAAACGATAATGGCGACGGTGTACATAGTGGGAATCGCTTCAGGCCAGCAGATGAGACAATTCATCCGTGTGCGAATTTATAATTTCTCGTTGTGTATAAGGAGAAAACTAACACTGTTAACATGGTTGTTTCCCAAACGTTCATGTGGTGCAAAGTAACTTCTGAGTATACAGTGTATGTGTGTGTGTAGAAGGTTGACAATCGGTGCAATCTTCTTTCCAGTTGGAATCTTTGTCCTCATTCAACCGTAAAATGCAGCACTGTATCATGAACTCCTGTATGTAATTTACGAAATGTATTGTAATTATGCCTTCACCGTACCCTGAAACAATTTCACTGGTACGGTCAATAATTAACGACAACCCAAAACTTCAACATTCATTCTGATTCAATTTTTAACATTTCGCTTATTCCGAACATCTTGCCACCCCGTTTGATTGTTAACCTACATCTGGCTTAAAGTGTAATTTTGACAGAATTATTCACACTTTGACTATAATTCACCTAATTCTTAATAAATAGTGAGAGACGATGGATTGTGTTTTGGGTGTATAATGGAAGAACAAAACCGTTTATCAGGGTTACTTTGTTGTTTGAAATGTAGGGCAAATGTTTCAGCCGTCGAAATGGATTGAGCTATCAAAGACAACCTGAGTTTGCTGTAATCACTTTGGGTATGCAGATATCAAGATTAGCAGTCACATGTCATATGCAACAGTCGAGTCAAAAATACGTACACACTGTCTTATGTAACAGACAAGTTGCGGAACCTAAACTTGCTCTCAGGTGTAGACAAGTCTCTTAGCACAACGTCGAGCGACCCACACATCTTTAAACAGAATGTTGGTACTTAACGATGAAGTCAAATGACGTTTTGTTCATGAGATGGACTTTTGAATTTCACATTTGATTTGTCGATCGATTCTACGGCGAGTAAAGACGGAACATCAATAGTTATCTCAGGGTCCAACACTGATGTTGCGGGAATCTAGCCGTTCCTAATGGTTTTGATCCNATTCTGAAGGTCGACTGGAATTTTTCGTCGACGCACTCTTCCACTCTGACGTCTGCTGTGCGGTTGTGCTCAAGGTGCTCTCACGTCCAATTCCCTAGCACCCCTTAATTGTCACGTTGAAATCTCTTGTGAAGGGTGAGTAAATCAATAAATAAAGTTTGTTTGCAGATTCACTGCTTTCTCCTTGCGAATTCCGATTCACGGTAGCATAAGGTTGGGGAAACTCTGGGCGTACGAATTCAGGATTTGGCACTACAAATCTTCTTTCCAGTTCGAATCTTTGTCCTCATTCATGAACTCCTGTATGTGATAATTTACGAAAAGTATTGTAATCATGCCCTGAAACAATTTTACTGGTTCGGTCAATAATTCACGACAACCCAAAACTTAAACATCCATTCTGATCTAATTTTTGACATTTGGCTAAGTCCGAACATCTTGCCATCCCGTTTGATTGTTCACCTACATCTGGCCAACAGTGTAATTTTGACAGAATTATTCACACTTTGACTGTCACCTAATTTTTAAAAACTAAGGACAGACGTGACATTGTGACTTGTGCAAGTCACGTGTTTAGGTTGTATAATGGAAGAACAAAACCGTTTATCAGGTTTACTTTGTTGTTTGAAATGCAAGGCAAATGTTTCAGCCGTCGAAATGCATTGAGCTATCAAAGACAACCTGACGTTTTCGTAATCACTTTGGGTATGCGGATGGCAAGATTAGCCGGAGGATTAGCCGTCACATGTCATATGCAACAGTCGAGTCAAAAATACGTTCACACTGTCTTATGTAACAGACAAGTTGCGGAATCTAAACTTGCTCTCAGGTGTAGACAAGTCTCTTAGCACAACGTCGAGCGACCCACACTTCTTCAAACAGAATGTTGGTACTTAATGCAAAGTATAATTCGATGAAGTCAATTGACATTTTGTTCGTGAGATGGACTTTCGAATTTCACATTTGATTTTTTGATCGGTTTTACGGCAAGTAAAGACGGAACATCAATAGTTATCTCACAGTCCAACGCTGATGTTGCGGGAATCTAGCCGTTCCTAATGGTTTTGATCCAATATAGAACGTGAATTTCGGCTAATAAGGTGTTTACTTTTGCAAACAACCTCGTATGAACGCCATCCATCTTTACATTCTGAATCTTTGTTTCTGTTTATTTTGAAAACAGGTCATGTATTTTACCGCCACCAGTCCCTACCTGTTCATGATCATTTTGCTTATTCGGACCTCGTTGTTGGACGGAGCGAAAGAGGGTCTTCGTTACTATTTACAACCGGACTGGAACAAACTTGTTGACATGACGGTAGATTACTGATGAGTAGTCGGGGATTTGGTTCATTTTCAAGTTGACCATCACTCACATTTGATCGCAGCGGTAGATGGTCATTGATTGACTACGGTTCCTTTTTCGCTTTTACGTATGTTTGTTCCTGTACAGCATGTGAGTGGGTTCATATCAGGCGTTCAATCCAGCCACAACTGAAACGTTCTCCGTGAGTGTACACATAATCCCATAGAGCTTGAGGTTATACACTATCTGATATATGGGCTGTCCGTTATCTCACATAGGTAAGTAGCCTCAGTTAAGAGTATGGGCGCAGGTGTGGTTGTCAAGACCGAGAAGTTCATTAGGATATGGATCTACAGACAGAATCCAGACACGAGTTTGCACAAGTGTCAAAGAGTCTATAGGCCACAATATGACTGTAAAAATTTATCGCTAGGCGTACGAAGAAACGTCATATTGAAACATCGCCCAAGACTTGGAAAAATCGGCCCAATGGTACAACTCAAGCTCCACTTTGTCCGGGCTCATTGCTTTTAATATGGTGAGTTCACGAGATGAGACAGCTTCAAACACTCTTAATGATGTGAACATATTCTCAACTTAGCATAATAAATCACCTGACGGGAAAACAAAGAGAATTTCAGTGATACTTGTTATTACCCTAGTAGACATGTCGTACGATGAACACACGAAACTGACCACCACAAGAATTCAGGTGCACACAAACCAGAGTGTTTCGTTGATTCATCGACTCATCGTACGTTCAGTTTATCTACAGTAGACATGGGCCAGACGCCTTATTATAGGTGTGTTTGTCCAAATCGCGGTTTGTTTAAATAAAAAAGAAACCCTACAAACTACTTCCTGAACGTGATCATTAACCTGACGGCTTATAGCTATGTGATTCTGAACACAAGTGTTATTTGGTTTCCCTCTTTTGATAGGTTTGGTCTGATGCTGGAACACAGGTATTCTTCAGCTATGCCCTTAGCCTAGGCGCGTTGACGACAATGGGAAGTTACAACACTTTCCATCACAATTCATTACGGTGAGTGAGAAGATGAAACACGGAAGATCCGATAATTCTGTTGTCCACACCAAGGTGTGATGCTTATTTTCGTAATCTGTTGAACCTGTTAGTGATACACAAAATTGCATGAAATAGCAAATGGCAGGTGAAAGTCACATCAGTTCTCACAGAAGGACTTGTTCATCAGTGGCAGATTTCGCTGGTGACTGACGCGCGTTGATAGATGAGCATGTGTTTATCGATTCTGTTGTTCGACTTCTGAACTTCCATTGGACAATGCTATATAAACTGGCAGACTGCAGTATGCACCTGTTGAGATGTAACGAAATGTGCTGTGGTGATGCGTTGTTCAAAGCGGGTTTCTCACTTCACTGTTCAAATACACGGAATTGTTTAGATGCGGGTGCGATTGCAAACCCAAATACTTTTAGGACAGTCACGGAAATACCTACTCTGTCGATTGTGCGTCAGACCGTTATCGAATCATTCATTTTGCACACATACTCACATTGCCCAAAAAGCTCCAGCAACGTCACCGCACCGGTTCCCCTACCTGCTACGGCCTCTATCAAATTTGTTAACTCCAGAAACTTCAGTTTGCCTCCGTTTTCATCATATGCGGTGCCAAATGAATAAACAACCGCAAACAATAAACAGGCTGCAGGCTTCTGGACGAACTGTGTACTACATGCATAGGGCCAACTGAAATAATTATTCGGTTGCTAACATTCCAAGAATACAGTATAATGTATGTACTTGCACTTAAAACACAGACCGTTAATTTTACTTTGGGCAGACATCCTGCGCTATGTCGCTGCCAGGATGACCTCGGTATGTTATGATCACGTGGCTCTGTAGAGGGGGTTCTTGAGTCTACAGCACGAACTCAACTGCTGTTTTGGTGCATGTGAAAAACTTTGCATCGGACTGTCCGACGTCGGGTTATAATATGACGGACTAGCGGTTTTTCACGATTGTACTCCACTAACTTGAACCCTACGTGCTCGGTAGTAGACCCAGTGGGTCACAAGAATGTTCAAACACATCGACGTGTTTGCAGTTCGATCACGCAAGTGGGCAGCTCGGTTACTGGTAACTAGGCTTCAACAAGTGATCATCGGACATAATTAAGCCGGTTTTATTTCAGGAGGCTGGTATGATGTGGACATGAGTTCAACCTACACGGCGAATCTCAGAGACCATCCACTCTTTTGTTCAAGCACTGTGCAGGAGGATGAAGGTAAAACCTGCCGTAACTTGCGTGGTCTTGGTTCCTGAGCAGATGGATGCACCATAGTAGCCCTTACGCACAAGTGATCTTTTCTGCTGGCTACAGGTTGGTGGTGCTGGCTTCCAGGAACCTACGGTTACCCTCGTTCCATCTGATATACTCTTTCCCGCCCATCTTCAGTTGTTTCATTCTCCACTGTCTGGACGGTTTCGTTATGAACAGCATGCTATAAATGAAACGGCTCAATAACAACACATGGTCAGTCATTGGGAACAGTACTCGCAATCAGAGTTTTGGTTTGAATGACCCAGCTCAGGGCGCATGGGAAATATACGATGTGATTACTGACGACTTGTTTTAGATTCGGCAGTGCTAATACCGCTTCCTGTTCAACGTATACTGAAGTCGTCGTGACAGTGGATCAGCGCGAAGGAAAGTAAATTTCTGAACTAATGTGGAGAATCCATCATGTTTCACGGGCAAAACTTTAACTTAATTCGGGTTCAGAGTTCTCGTTTTTACCGACGCAAGGTGGTTTTCATTTCAATCTTCTTCAAGCTCACATGAGCATTTAGCCTCTTTTGCCAGCTGAATTTGTTACTCTGTTGTCATACGAACTTCAGCTTAAATCTGTGACTTTGTCCTCATTGCAGCGATTGCGCACTGTTCGCTCTGATCAACACACTCACAAGTCTTTTGGCTGGCTGTGTCATATTTGCCACTCTCGGTAATATGGCTCTGCTATCAAATGTGTCAATTGATTCGGTTGCGGAATCTGGCCCAGGACTGGCATTCGTTATTTATCCGAAGGCGTTGGGTACCATGCCAGGTAGCCCGTTCTGGTCGGTCTGTTTCTTTCTCATGCTATTATTGCTGGGTGTTGATAGCATGGTGAGTGTGCGAGTTTGCGCATATGGACATTTCCATCACTTTGATTTAGTAGGTCGCCGTTTTTCTAACCTCTTTCGATGTTGTGTTATTGATTGAGGCCAGATTCTGTATAAGCTCGCATAGTGTTAGCCTAACTGGTCCCCGTTACATAATTACGAATATGCACACCGTTTTTAAACCAAGTGAGCGGACTGTGAATCTACGCGCAAAAAGTGCCCGGAAAAGAAACTTACTCATTACTGGCAGGTAGTGACATTGGATTGTGGTTAACTTAAATGCCACTGACAATTAAGAATAGCCTTGACATTCCTGCAATCACCTTTAGTGAGCCTCTTTCGAAAAGAAACTATAGATTCAAGTTTTACTCTTGGTAGAGATCGTCTGTAGTGCACATCCTTACCGTGACTACAACCAGAACCTTGGCCGTACTTCAGTCAAAAAATGTGCTGTCTACCCTGTCAACGGTCTAGTATTACGCGCCACTGAATTATCATAAACAAAGGTTTCACTTCACTACCCCAGTGGATGGTGTTCAGGTAACCGAACTGCTTCAGAAGAGGACACGGTAACTCTCCTATCGATTGCTAACNGATTGCGCACTGTTCGCTCTGATCAACACACTCACAAGTCTTTTGGCTGGCTGTGTCATATTTGCCACTCTCGGTAATATGGCTCTGCTATCAAATGTGTCAATTGATTCGGTTGCGGAATCTGGCCCAGGACTGGCATTCGTTATTTATCCGAAGGCGTTGGGTACCATGCCAGGTAGCCCGTTCTGGTCGGTCTGTTTCTTTCTCATGCTATTATTGCTGGGTGTTGATAGCATGGTGAGTGTGCGAGTTTGCGCATATGAACATTTCCATCGCTTTGATTTAGTAGATCGCCGTTTTTCTAACCTCTTTCGATGTTGTGTTATTGATTGAGGCTNTGCTCACAAGCGAGAGTGGTTGAGGGTTCAGATGTGATAATTCGGTCTTGCCTAATGTGAGGTCAATGGCGCAGTGGTTAACACGGTTGCCTCATGATTGGAATGTCCGGAGTTCAAATCCCGGCCGTGGCAAGGATATGCACTACTGACGAGCTCTAATGAGAGTGAAACTCGATTCTCGTGCTTCTTTTCGAAAGAGGCCGGCTGGAAAGTCTATCTGAATGCGAACGCTGTGATCAAATGTGAGCGGTGGTCAACTTGATAATAGTTGTTAATTGGAAAGTTGTAAACAACTTTTGACCAGTTGTTGTTTGATTTTATTGTATACACTTTTGTTCTGATTCAAAGGCTTCCTCTGGCTAGACGAATAGTTTCCGAATTCAGTGTGTAGTATCGATGCTCAATACATGAATCGATAACAGAGCGAAAGTAACATCTACTAATCCAAGTCTTCCACGGCAGAAATCAGGAACTCACTCGAGACACAGATTTTGAAGGAATTCGGGCATATAGAATTATTCATAGAAATCACTTAAACAAATAAGGCGAGTTAATTCGTTACCAATTACTTTGACGAATGACATCAAAGTGACTGATCAGTCGAGTCACTCAGTGTTTATCCCTATAAATCATCGAACCCAAACTATGGTAGTGACACAAGTCCGACCGCCATGTGCCAAGACGTCCTAATTATCGGCGTCATTCAGAACAACTTTTAAGTAATTTACGTGTCCTGTTCCGTCAACCTTTTGTGCACAATTCTACTTCCTCTCTCAACCGGTTGATTTTTTTCCATCCGAACTGTCTGGGTCCTGCCCACCGTGCAAATGCGAAGTGTTGAGTACACTTTCAAGAATATTTAAAATAGTCTTGAAAATGTGACCTACAAATGCAAAAGGAACGACGAAAATTTCATGAACAACTATCAGAATAATAACAGTTTCCATCTAGCTACCGACGCAACACAGAAGTTTGGCTTTAGAAGATTCTTGACACACATTGATATTCAGAAGCCAATTTGGGCGTGAACCGTATTTGCATGTTATAATGAATTTTAAGCTTAGGCATAATTGATATCGATTTTATGTTACATAAATGTCTGACGGTTTCCAACCATACATGTTGGGAATCTCTCGGTCCTCAGTCCTAGAGATGAATTTAGGCTATAGAGTTGACACTTAACATCGGCCGTTTCATATCACGGTGTCATTATAGTCAACAGAGGCAATGCCACAATTTCTACCATGCCCTGCGCTTCATGGTTTGGCTGATGTGCCCGAACGTGTAGAACTGATTACCCGTTGCCAAAGTAAATGTTAACACTTTCTGAATATTACCGCAGAATCCCCGTTGTTTGGTGGTTTCGTTGTTCGAACAATAACTGCGAGATGCTCATATTTTATTCCATGAGGAGGCACATTCAGGCACGCCCTCCAAATAGGCTGGCATTAAGATCCATACGAAGAGTTTACGGATGCAGGATGCACTTCTGACAACGGCTCATATCCTTCCACCTAACAGGGAAAACAATTGTCACACTGATTTTTGAAGTGCAACCGCCGCTTCGTTAACTAAGAAAGGATGCTATCGGATAACCTTGTCAAACACCTCCATGACTTAAAGTTGTGCAGAAATCAACTCTATGGGGATATTTTGTTCGATAATTCAGCTCTATGCAAAAAAAGCCAATTACGGTATTTCCGGTTACCTAAAGTAGTCTGGTTTATTGATCAGTTACTGTAGATTATATGTTGCTACCGCTGTTTGTCAGTGAATTTGAATTGACCCCTGTTTTGTACGTTTTTTCTATACCATCTCTGTCGCAGTTCGGAGGCGTTGAGGGTTTTGTGGCCGCGTTCGCTGATTACTTACCACGCATCCATTCTAGCACCTTTGTTCGCTGTCTCTCCGTCGGATCCGTGTGTGTCGTGTCCTACTTTGTTGGTCTCACGATGGTGACTAACGTAAGTCAGTGGCCTACTCGCCAACCTGGCCGGTGCCCGTGATTGTCAATCTAAGATGCGTGTTTGATGGTTGCTCCTTAATGAAACGGAAGACCAGTTGATGTTTACGTCAATGGCAACTGTGTCGCAGGAATTATGTTACAAAAACGGGTATTTCCTCCACACTGTTCTTCAATCCAGCGGTACATATTTTCACGTGGGCGAACCGACATCAACAGTTTTATGACCCCAACGTTGTCAAAACATTATGGAATAGGCTGTGCGTCCGCCCCAATTGGCTTGATCTGTGTGCACGCATAAGACAGGTTGATGAGGGACCGCGTTGATCGAACGCCACATTCAGTACCGGTGGTGAGTTGCACGCTAAATTACTGCTGGCAAGTTTTCTAGTTCGGTCTTGCAGGTCTGTTGGTGCAACCTTTACTTACACCAATAAATATAGATATATGTACAACGTAAACAACAGTGTAGCAGATATAACTGAATATCAAACTAGATAACGAAGTTTGATCAAGTTTGCCAATAACGACAGAAACCATGTCGCGAGATGTTAACATTTCGTTCACAGTCTTCAGTGACGAAAGTAAAACCTTGGGATCTATACAACATGCGGGCAGTAACAACGACAGAACCAGTCAACGTCTAGATTTACATGAAACAAGGACCGTTATAAATTGGAGTGCAGAAAAACTGCACGACTCAACAGTTTATGCACACACAGAGCACAACGACGAGTAGTGACTATCATTTCCTAAGAGAAGGCGAGCAATTTACGATTCTGTTTGCGCAATAATACATGGAACGAGTTGACGGGGCAAAAACGTGATCTGTTTAGTAATGGATGAGTTCGAGTTCCAGCTCAGTCGCCTCGTTATCCTTGCCCGTTGAGTCATCGCACACCATCACTTAGGTATTTGTTCAGTCATTCTTTCTCGCAGTCGCTGACCTGTTCTGCCAATGTAAACGTCAACGCAACTGCAAGTGAACTGGTAGATTACAAGTGAGACAGAACCTTTCCGTGAGTCACGAGCACGAACATGTTGAGCAGCGCTGCTAGATGTGAATAGTAACCTTAATTCAGTCGCAGAGTGTGTACGGGTTAGGCAGTCTGTAATTTTCAGCTTACATTAGTTGTGAAATGGTCGCCTCTGAGAATCACGTTCATAAAGACCTGTTTTAAAAGCCGTAATCACGGTGGTCTTTATCATTCCTTCCTGGTTGTGAATATCGATGAAATTCCCGGGATATCCGTCTGAGAGTAATTTCTTTAATCTTTCCTCTTTTTGTGAACAGTTATCAGTGTGGATCTGTCGGTTCTATGAAACCGGGTTCGCACCAGACCTGGCTTTGTAAGTGATTAGCGCAAAAGTAGGAAACCGCAAATAGCGACCGCTCCAGACAACTTTGTGGTGCAATGAGTGTTGTGGTCAGTGAAATTTCTAGATAGGATAAACTTCCGTTCGTTTCTTCTTCATGAACAACAAAAGGATTTGGATGACTGGAATTAAAAGATTCAAAGTCAGAACAAAACGAATTCTGGCGGTAAAAATCAAAATACCGTCCACATGTCGCTTACAAAGACCGGCACCATCAACGGTATCAGCTAACAGCAATTCAGTTATTCAAAAAAAATATATCCGCAGTCTTTGGGTCCAGTGGAGTGCGCACTACTGAAACATCTTTTCGTTCATACGATGATCCTTCAAAATCGAAAAAGTTGTTTGTTGTGCAAATAAGTATGTTATTTGAGTTAATCAACAGGGAGACATAGAAAGTGAATTTCAACAGAAATCAACCTTTTCCTCCGATGGGAACGATTGGAAATAATGAGTACCCAAACTGTTAACCCACGCATTTTGCCTGCGTTTGGGAATGATGGCAAATTCTACTTCGTTTAAACCAAATTGTCGACTGATGCTACGGTTGTTGCTACCCCCATGTTCTGTGTGCCCTAATGCTTTAGGTTCGTGACTGAAGTGAATAACCGAAAAGATAACTTGTTTGGACTTATCCAAATCCTTATAGCACTGTAGAACTAACTGTTATGGATCAGTGGAGACAAGAGGAATGTAATAGATTGATGGGTTGATGTAACAGTTATCTTTGGCTCGTAATTCATTTGCCGGGTAAAAATGTGAAAGTCTCTATGATGAAATCCTGTCGGTACGACCGGGCACCGCTTAGCCAGTGTCCCCGAATACGGGCACGGTGTGTTGTGTCATTTCCGTTTCGGGCCTGTAATAAGGTGAACAGGCGTTAGAGCGCCTGAGTGATTCCTGGATCGACAGTGTTCTCGGACAATGGCAATTCCAAACCATGAACTGGAAAATGTGTTTACAATTGGGGGGGGCGGCATAAGAGTATGGTACCAACACCAGTAGTGTCGAGCACACAGAGAATGAACACAGCTGTTTGTCTAGGTCACGCTACGGTTCGGAAGGCACCATGAAAAGTCATAAGATGCTGAACCGCTTTGAGTTCCCAAACACGACGTGCCAACGCAAGTATTAATGTGGGCAAGAGGAACAACCTGTTATAACTGTGTCATTTATGTGTCCGATCGGAAGAGCACCCACAAGGCACCTACAGAATACCTACAAGAACAATTTCAAGACACCTGTGGCCCTGCAACTGACCCACTTTCTTATGCGTATTGAAATTTATGCAGTACAACTTTGATAGCCAGTGTGTACGACTTTGCAGCAGTTGGTGTTGAATGACGAGGGATTATCCACGGACCACTCATTCATAGGTGTTTGATTTCTGTAGAAGGAAGGAATGGTCAATCCCGTCGGATGCTCTTGAAATTTTTAATTTACATCGCGTTAATGGTCGGTTCAGTGTCGGCAGCTTTCTTCCAGGGATCTTCTTAAGATCTAGGTGAACAGTCAATGGACAAGTAAGAAGTATGTGTACCGCCACGCGCCTTTTGATGACTACAGGGGACACCAGATCTGGTTAGAATCACTTGTGAGTCAGTATGGTTTTTAATTCACCCTATTTGTTTTACCGACAAATTAGCTCTTGCGTTCAAAAGCCGCGTTTTGTGCGGAGTCATGCGCGCACGCATACTGTTTGTTCACGGTACTATCAGCTTTTATGTCCATATTGATTAGTTAACTAGGGTTGGTCTCGGTTTGAAAAGGTGGGGTGACAGTCTCATTGTTAGGGTTGACTGCAAACTTTCTGTTTGAAAAAAACAGTATTTGCCTTCAAATCTTGAGCAAGACCTTGATAGTAAAATAGATGTTCTCATACAGCAACCTTGGCACCATTGTGTCGACTAACATATTCAACGAGCGTAAGTGCAAATTGCACTGTTTTGCACCTGTTCTGTGCCACTCCCGTCACTCTGATCAGATGTCTGGATTTAACTTTCAGACGTCTCAGCTTTTTCGTAAAACACAAACGTTTCACTGTTATAGGACTACTAATTCTACCCGAAAAATCTTTTGAAAGGCGGTTTGTTCCCGATGACCTGGACTAAGTGGAGTAATGTGGTCGGACCATTGTAACTCGTTAAGCTGTCTTAATTATTGCGAAATTGAGCTTGTGATTGGCCCTTAAACACACATTTATAGAACCATATTTTCTGTGTTCATGTAACCAAATGACTTCCACTGTCTGATCTGAATCTGATCATCGGAAGACTTGACTTAAAATAGCGATCAGTACACACATTTTTAGGGTCAATGACAAACAACAAGAAAACTTCACGAAGGAATACTGAAACGATTGTGAAATCAACACCTAAAGTATAGCAACATATAACATTTACAGAGGAAATACAAACAAGAACGATATGGCATTAGCATGCTCTACTATACTGCCTTGAAGTGTGAGGCACATTCTTAGGTAGAGACGCAAAAATCTGCGTATTAAGCAGGGGAAGACGTCAACGTTTGTTTATGAAGTGGGTTCAACGAAATGATCACTGTGACCATGTGACGGTATGAAATTTAGATCACTCCAATCCCGTTAGCAAAATGAATCGACTCAGCTACCACACAGTTTTGTTTGGATACGCGGAAATAATCTGTTGCATGCTAATGTTTAGGGCAATTAGACTACTAGCTAGCACAGCACTCAGATTGCACGTGCTAAATAGCTGGCACTGCATGCCAACTATACTACATTCACCTATGCCCCAGTCTGTTTCACTCTGACTCCAACTTTCCTCATTAAACTAACAGGCGGCCGGTACAAGTCTAGCTAGCTCTGTTCCTTATCGGCAACTAGTTTCCTCACAAAGACTCACATTTTCCTTGGGTTGAGTCAGGCTCTGTGCACTTAGCAGGCTGGAGTGAACTATTTAGTGTGTTGTGTCGACTTTGGAATGTACTTAACGACAGTAAGCCCAAAATTCCTGTTACTGATCAACGTCACGCTGTCAAAGGCTATCTGTGTTAACTGAACCAACTGTACTAATTGAGTACCGCTGAAATTGCGGACGCAACCGAAAATCACAAAACGATAGAGAATGTGCGTACGTTACTCAGTGCTTGAGTGGTTCACCCGAGGTTATTTTTCTTGAAGACTGACTACCAACTCGGAAAACAATACATCAATATCACTAAGAATACTGGTGAACATAATTTGGTCACAACGTTAGTCTTTTGAACCAATAAACAATGTGTGAAACTCCTCAAATGTTTCGTCTTCTTTTTCGTTCATTATTAGGGTGGAATGTACGTCTTTCAGTTGTTTGACTATTACAGTGGAAGTCGCATCGTTCTCATTGCGGGATTTTTGGAATCAATTGGTATTGGCTACGTCTACGGTAAGGCGATTGTGCTCTGATTGCATATCCTCGATTATTTTCGCAAACATAAACGTCCAATTTTATTTATTTAGACAGATTGAAAATAACAATCTGTAATGATTTGCGTTCAAATGTAATCGTTTGTGCCGAGTTGTTTTGCCTTCAAATCATAACCCAGTTGCAAGCAATCGGTGTTTCTGATGGCCTTATCCCAATAATCATTTGTGGATTGTGATCATCATCTGAGTAGCCGTAGTTTCAGCGTATCTGTTAGCATATTACCAAGAAGTCTTTGGCTGCATAACTGCCGAAATCCCCAAGATTCACATGATAGCGATTGATCGTCATGATACATTAGAAGAGGCCTCAGAGTCAGGTGATTGCCATCCGTTTGTCGTCCTATTTTTGAACAGATATGTCAACCACTTCGGAAAATCACTTTCCACCATCGGGGCAGCATCAACAGTTTTTCAGTCCATTTAATACATTTTGTTTCTTGGTTCATGCAACTCTTCTTTTTATAATTTACTGTTAAAAATAATCCCTGAGTACGACTGAAAAAATCTGCACAATTCTTCAACCAACACGACTATCAAATAGAATGAGCTTTTGTTGTCCTATCATCATCATCATCATCATCATCATCATCATCATCATCATCATCATCATCATCATCATCATCATCATCATCATCATCATCCTGATTACGAAAGCCTTCAGTCTGATCCGAAGATACTGTAGCTTGGGCCGCCGCTTACCTCACTGGCGAAGTGGCATATTCGAGACAATGTAGAACACGTTATAAAATGGTTGTGAAAAATAATGAAAGAAGACTAAGCCGGAGAAGTAGAAATAGTATGAACGCAGGTACATGCTTGACTGCTGCACGCTGTCATCTGGGCTACGATTTTTAACCAGCGGTTCGAGTTATCAAGTGGAGGCTGCCGGGAAGGCAACACTTGCCCATCATGTTCAATAGATAAATCGTGGTCTTCGGACCTCTTGACCACCTTGTTGTTTGGTTACCATGTCGTATTACCGAGCTGTTGCCGGTTAGTGTTTTGTGCGGGTTGATTTTTCTCTCCAGCCAACTCCGTATTTGCGTAGTCGGGGCGTGATCATGGGAATAGGAGTAAATTACATGGCATATTTGTTGTCCAAACGTTCTCTAAGCTGAAACTTGTTTGTGTTACTGCTACATTATATTTTTGCATTGTCCAGTAAGCTGGTTTGTTACGCCGATGCACACAGTTGTGTAACAACACAAATTAGAGATTTCTCTGATGTTCGTTGAGGAATTTCTTTTCTCTAATACTGAGCATTTTCCCCACAAATGAAATGTGTGATACACACACTGTACATGAAATGGCAAACTTCGAAGAAAGATATATTGTGGCAATTCGGAGTGAGGGACAACAGACGAACAAGAGCCCAAAAGACTGTGCATAATCCAACGGCAGCGTGTTAATGCCACGCTATAATAGACAAAGTCTCACGTTGGACAGCACACGGAATGTGAGTTGTTTTAACACATCCCTCGTTTGCACGGCATGATTTCATATAGGGTGAAAACCAAGAATACCGCGGACGCGCTGTCATACCAGACATTGGCAGGAAAGTTCGCCTTTGCGTAGGTGTCACGTGTTAATCGATTACACATGTGGACCTCATGATCTTTTGCTGCTGTTGTTGTTGTTGTTGTTTGAGTTGACTCCAGGAAATGTGTTAAACCTGGAATGTTGCCATAAAATGTTTTCTGAGGGCACTCTAAGGTCCCTTTGATGATGAAGGTTTTCTGCTCACTTTCGTCTTTATCTCCCACATATATATTACTAACATAACTGACCCTCATGGCTTTATTAATGTTCGTAAAACTGCGAACCATTGACATTTTTACTTGTCTGTTCGACCGATTACGGGAGTTTGCCACTCGATTTTAATGCTCAGTGCGCTGTTTTTCTCCTAACTCAGCTCAAAAATTCTGTCGAATAAGTTTAGCATACGTGTTTTCCCAGTGTTTCAAATTGAAGGGCTCAGCTGGAATGAGACTCTGATTTCAAATTTAGCTGAAAACGCTCAAAACACACCTTGTTGATCTGAAGTGTTGTCTTCAAGTAATGACACACGCCAGGCCACCGTCGACCGCCTATTATTTCACATCTTCCGACATTGTAGCAACAAAAGTAGTTAGTGTCCGGCATTTGTGTACGTCTGCCTGATTATAGACATCATTGTCTCTGTAATTCTTTCACATTACACAACTTCCATCGAATGATTGCTGGACAATATTTCTGTACTTTGCTATCCAGGTGGACGGCGGTTCACTCAGCACATGGAGTGCATGTACGGGTTCTCGGTCGGTTGGTTACCCCAATTGTTCTGGTGTGTGATCACACCGGTTTTCACACTGGTGAGTGTAAACCAGAACGACAACATACTCCACCACAGGAGTCACTTTGTTCTGTCCGTTTTGTGACGGTAATCCTCCCCGTAATCATGGATACAGATACATGTTTCATGGTATTTCTCATTCGCGAATCAACCACGAGTTACAAACGTCAAAGCAAATTACACAAGCACAGTGTGCCTTGTAAACTCTCACAATTGCGAAGCATTTAACCGTTAGTTGAAGAGTAGTTGGTCCGAAATTACCTCAATTTCTGACTACCTGCAGTCAGCATTTATGGAAGGCTGGTAGATCGAGTCCACCACTCGGTTGAAACATTTCCGTCATCAGTAGCACACACTATTAAGTTCGTGGACAAGTAACACGGCTCACTTATTTTGACGGCAAATTTTAGGCAACCTAGTCGTGTGAACTGAACGTCACCTCAGCGGAACTGACCGGTATCTATTCATTTCCATTCTTTCCTGCATAACGTCTTTGAATTTGTTCACATGACTCTGTGGTTCGGAGCGCCGTCTATCATAGCGGTGACTACCAGGATTCCACTCGGACAAATTTGCCTGAAAAAA
>QNGE01003724.1:58214-77051 GCA_008508345.1 Paragonimus westermani | reverse complement strand
ACGTTGACCACATTAACCACTTGATCAAGTAAATGTCATTACCTCTGGCATACTCGATCAGGTATACTGACAGATATGTTGCAATACTGACAAGTTAGATTAAACAACCTCTTAAGCGGTAAACTTTTATGTTTCCACAAACAACACCGATATTTTAGAACAAATTGCGCATTAATGCAACCTTGATACTTAGTTGAAAAATGCACCAATGGTGACCTATTTTACTTCATGAAATTTTCGTTACTTTGCATAAACAGGCTACAAACACTTGTTGAGAAGCTCACCAACAGTAAGACTGGTAATTAACAACTCTCGATAGACCGATTTGATAAATGATATGTCACAAGTTTGAACACTTGGGGGTATGGTGCAAAGTCACACCTGAAGAAATCTCAGCTCATCCACAGATCCTACATACTGGCACTAAATTAGACAAAATCTCAAAGTGAATGCGAAAAACGATTAGTCACTAATCCCTCTTCCGGGGTTAGTATGCGCATTTCTCGTCGGTACTGTAGAACTGTAGTTTACCGGTTGTTTGGCCGTGGAATGTTACGTTGAACTACTGAGTCCCTGGGCCCAAGTCCTTTAAATTGCCTCCGTTGGTCTTGTTTTACAGCCAAACAATGTTGCAAGCAATTCGTTTATTGGGTTTAGAGTATATGAAAAGACGTACTGTTGCAGAAAGCAAAACGTTTGTGGCAAAACATCCTGCTGATTGCGAACCAATGTGTTTCAGAGTAAATGGTAAATCTAGTGATTCTAATGATCTAACTGTACCGAAATGGATAAGACAGATCAGTATGTGATGGAATTCCACAGTTTATTGTACTGGGATGCATTAACGTATATGGGAGGAACAGCGAGTTTTCCCTTAGAATTTGATGACAGGTTGTCTTAAACTGTTAGCTGTGATCTCTTCCCCTGATGTTCACGAAGACTTATTCCGACTGTGTACCAACGATGGATCTAGAAGATAGATAAAAATTCGCTATACACATTCATTGAAGTTTATCACATTCCTAGCATATGAAATATAGTGGCTGTCATTTAAAGACTTACAGCTTTGCGTAAAATGTATTAAAATGCTCACAGATGATGTCGTTTCTCAGGTGGAAAGATAACTTGGAGAGTGCGGTGCAGTTTTTCCTACCTAGTTTAACACAACCAGTATGTACTGTGATAGGCGAACTGCATATCTATCAACTGACATACAAATATCTTACTTGTGCGGCGTCCTTTCCTTGTGGCACAACTATATAATGTCCGGTCGTGCCATCCACAGTTTAGATAAGTTTGTCGATTTTTCAGAACTTAAATGAGCGACATATTGCACCAAATCCATGCAAGACTTATAAGAACTTCATTCAAATCTATATAAATTTTCAAACGACACTCGATTTACGTAACACTTCAAGGATTCTAACAAGAATGAAGTCCAAATTATCAAATTGAGCAAGTCAAATTAGTGATTGAGGTAATATTTATGGCTGCCACAAATTTTTAAGTCCATCACTAAATTGTTAGAATGTTAACACCGTTGGGTATACAGAAGAATGACTTGGAATAATTCAGCGGCAAGTGATCATTACAATGTGCACTGTATAGAGTCAAATGCCTGGCTTCTTGGAGATGTACAGGTTTGTTACAAATTTATTGTGAACACAAAAGACGACTTGTGTTTCCAGATCGTCGCGGCTTTGGTCAAATGAGACCAAAACAGTATCTTTGCCATTTGGCCAAGTAAAACGAATCCAGCTGGATTGCAGGTCTAATTCTCAACATATGCTTCGTGACCAGTCTGAGAAGTGTACGATTAAGGAGGTTTAGTCACTGTTTGGCCAGATATTGTTTCACTCCAACTGCTAAACGTTTGTGTGTGCGGCCAAGGCACTCTGCTTAGCGAGCACACTGACAGTAATAAGTTATTGTATACTCATCCGCGGTCAGCCGGTTTCTTGAAGTGAAGAACGAACAGATGACTACAGATAAGCACTGCTGCTGAAGAAGAAGGGAAGCATCAGGTAACGTATTGTTATAGTGGAAACCTTGTCATTCTTGTAGTTTATTGGAAGGTAAACATACAACATTGGTACTGATGCGAGCACTTCTAACGTTTATTGGGTTACTAGATTGCTCTCGCTTTATTCCAAGTCATTTTTAAACATATCCAATGTCCCTAGATGTGTAGAAGTTGAATATATATTACATCCGTGAAATTTGGGTGTGTTCAGATCCGAGTTAGACATGGCTGTACCAGTACTCTCCAGGTTTTCAGTTCCCAAAATTCACAAAATCAAAGGCTCAGTTAGACTGGATTAGTTGACTTACAACAAAACAGATACCTGACTGTTGAGTGGATGTGACGATCGCAAAAAGCTGCTATGTGAGACAGGTAAGTTGAAGCAATTTATGGAATTGGCTCTATCAGAAAACCTCAATGCATTATCTGATTCGGATTGATAATGGTACTTGGGTTAATCGGTATCAGAATTATAACACGTTTTATGAGAATTATTATCCAATTTAATGGGGAATTTAATACACTGGTAGGTAGTGCCCATACAATTCGCGTTTTACAATCAATCAGATGCTGCAGGAGAAGACAAGTAAATGGGGTGTATTCCGTTCTTTGATATACAAATGCCAATCGTCTTACAGGAAATAAGCAACCAATCATAGCAACGATTTTGAGCCAGAACAACACGCAACGCAACACCACACAAAACAAAAAGTCATCGGCCGGAACAAATGCAAATGGAACCCATTGCTAACACAAAGCGGTTAGTGAGAGGCAGGCAAATAAGACCACTCAGAAAAATAGCTGTTGATTAAAATGGACAGTTCGTTTTCTTCAGGTAGCATGAACTCATGCATTTTCCAAGTAAACGTGTTTAGTGAAATTGATTAGACCGACGCATTTTGGACGCTTGGATACTTGAAAAATACTATATTTGCAACAATGTTTTCAGTGATGTAAAACGGATTAGGGTAACAAATGAGCGTCTCTACAAATTTAACCCACACAACTGCTCAGACAGAGCCAGTAGTTATTTAAGTTCACTCGAAACTGATGAACTCTGTGTGTATGGACAAAAGTGCATACAACAATAACTATCACGATATATGGATGGAAGGTCGTGAAATGTATCAATAAAGTTAACTCTAAGAAGAGATGGACGAAGTGAAATGCGATAACACTGGTTCCACATTGGTCACAAGTGAGTGTACTATCCACGTAGCACTATACACTGAGGTCATCTTAACTAGTGGTAAAATCAATAGTCCAAGACATGGTTTCTGGATAAATATATGCTGATTCATTATTGTTGTCAGTCATTGTACAGTGGCGGACTGTTTAACCTCCTGACCCTTTCAGTTATTCAGTGTTTTCGTCAGTAAGAATTACCCACTATTAGAGGACTTTAGCTACAAACCAAAATCCCAAACTAGTTTAACCGAAGTTAAACGCAAAAGTCTACATGCTTACGACGATAATCATGGAAGTGTGAGCACCCAATCAAACATTTGTGATACCCTTGAACTCACAAACTGACATCCAAGATAAACAGTTTTGTCCACTTCACTTCGTGAAAACTTTTGTAGAGGAAAATAGGAGAATTTTTCGAAAATGCTTTCCGCTCTGAGTATTCTCAGCGAATATTTTGTATTTTTCGAACTATGCTTTGTATGCACTACTGTGAAAAGTCTCCTCTACTGCATTTTTCAACATAACGCTAGTTGATGGGCTTATCTTTTGATTAACCAAGATCATAGCTTGTCTATAAATACGGAGGCCCAGCAACAGTAATTCATCTGTGATTCGTGCACAGTTACCACACCACGCACGACTGTTATTCTGTCTTGACTGAGTTCGGATTTTTGTGGTTCAGCTGCGGTAACAATTGTACTTTATGGCGCTATTCATTCATTTGTTTAAGCATGTCACGTGAACACGAAATTACTGCATTCAGCTGCCTAAACCGATAAACATTCCGTCAATTTTTATCTGGCTCCCTTACCTCTTTCAGTTTAATAAACAGAAGAACACTTCACCGGCAGAAAACAGCACATGTTCTTCGGCCGTCTATAATTCCTTCAGTTGATGACAGAATCTGTTGTCTCACCGGAAGTTACCTTTGTGACTGCTGTAAGTCGGGTTTGGAGAATTCACTTATCACTAAAGAGAACCGGTTTTCAAAGACTGTCAGTGGAGATGCTTCAACGACTCCTTCTCATTACTTCCAAACCAACAGTTTTGAAAACGTTTGCCTGTTTTGACAAATTCTTCATTCTGTGATTCTTGCAAAATATGTGGAACATCTTCATTTAAACATAATCAAGAATCAGTATACAAATTAACCCATTAAGATTGCCTCCATTTCAAAACTACAGTCATTAAGGAGATATTAAAACCGAACGTCAGTGCTGTCGTATTTCGATAAATTGTACAACTAACCCCTTTTGAAAAGAATCACAACATCCGAGTTTCACTTTTGTTAGAGTTTATCAATATTTTTTTCTTCCTGTCATGGCCCGAAGTTAAAATTCCGCTGCACCTTCATAAGGCAAGTGTATTTAAACGCCGCGCCATCGACTTTGAATCAAGCACTTCGAAGTTACTATATACAGACTTTCAGACACATTTGTCTGAGTAACGTTCGAGTGTCCCGAATGCCTGGGACGGGATATAGGGCTTGTCCTGTGAACTCCGAATGGCGACTTCATGGCTAGGACATTTGTTCAAGTCGGACTCGAAAATGGTTAAACTTACCCAGCAATATTTCAACTATCAGAAAGTAGTGAGGGATTCTTACTGCTACAGATTAGCACCATTGTTTATGGATCAAACTAAAGATTCTGTTCGATCTGATTTCCATAAGACATGCACACTAGATGACCAATAAGATGGCCTCTTCTTCCCAAAAGCCTAACGCTTTACCCAGGAGAAAATCTTGATTTCTGTTTCTAGTGAATGTGGAGCCCTCCGACTCAACAGATTTTAGCTCACTAATGAAATGAAACGCCACAAAATCCGTTGAGCCCAAAAAGCGTGGATGAAAACTATTTTAGACAAAAGAAAAACAAGACGTATATCACGGAAAGTTAACATTTCGATTTACTCTTATCTTATGAGGTGGAGGTTAATAGTTGCCGTTCGTAGTTATTCTTATAACTAGACGTCAAGATGCTACATTTCAACGACCCGTTTATCGAAAGCCAACATGGAGTGCACAATATTTGCAGTTCTCCAGCTTCGCACCTGTACCTTAAAAACGAGGGCTAGTAAAAACGTTAGTTCACAGAGCCAGAATGGTTTGCATTGCAGTTTAATTGGAGGAAGAGGAATAGTTTGTTAGGAAAACGCTGGTGAATGACGCCTTTCCTGGAAAGTTTTTACATATCCATAGATAGAAGGAAGAACCAAAAATGATAAGCTCCAGTGCTGAGAAAAAGAACATATCTCTGCAAATCCAATTCAAGGGTGACCACCTGAATAACATCATTAGTCACAAATTTTTGTCGGCAGTGCGATGCACCTACCCACCGGCCCAACTGTTAAGCACTAGGGGTTTGGCTCTCCATAGCGGTGATACACACCTAGCCGATCAGTCTGTCTCCCACGTAATATGCCATTTCATTTACAGTTGCAGAGACGTCTACACAGGCAAGACAGCTCAGCGCTTGTATCAGCGTATGGTGAAGCACATTCCTAACAGGCTATCAACTGCTACATAAAAAACGATCTGCCGGCTGTAACAAACTCGTAGAACCGGGCCTAGCCGATCGCCAAGCACAACTTAGCGATCAGTCACTTAGTTGACCCTATCAAATCGCTCAAAATATTGTTACACAACCACAACCTGAAGCTGTTAGCAATTAGTGAGGCAATGCTAATCAAACAACATCGGCCAGTTTCTGTGTGCACTGGTGGCGTTACGCAATTAAACTCCTTACCGTGGAATTGAGTGTACAGTTAGAACGCGAAAGGTCAGAACTGTGTGGTTCGTTCGTTCGACTGTTGTTGCTATGTGCAGTTTGTGTATAACTTGTTGGTTTTACGTTGGCGACTGATGAGGGTAAATCGAAATGTTAACATCTCTCGATATATTTCTTCTCTCTGCTCTGATTAAATGGTTCAAGGAAACTCAGTGTTTCAAATTATCCATTATCGTGAGTCTTGCTTGTCTGCTTAACGACGAGGCATTTGGCATTTGGCCGTCTTTATATGTCGTGATTTCTCTCCAAGCTAATAACAGTCTGAACAGCACTTATTTCAGTGTTGTATCGATTAATGCTGGCTGTGAATGCCCAATCGTACTCTCGGAATTCTTTTGTAATACCTTTCGCGATCAGACAATTGAGGGTGCAGATACTGCGTTAAGCGCAGGCATTATATACTGAGGCCACCAACAGTTGGGTAAAACCGCGTGGTGGTCAATCAGCAACGTGGTCACGAAGTATGAAGACCTTGACTGTTTCATTGAACAGAGTGGGCAGGCATCGCCTGTCTGGATGGGGTCCTCGTGGTCACTGAAACCGCTATCCGAGATGGCGATGTGTCGCAGTCAATGGCGAACCCGTATTCATACCATTTCTAGTTCTTCCGCTTAGTGTTCTTTTCGTATTTGTTGACCCTCTTAGTAACGTTTCCTTCTAGGATATTCCACTGTTGATATTCCACTGTTGAGGTGAGCGGCGGCCTGAGCTACAGTACCTTTTGGTCAGGCTCATAGCTGTTATGATGATGATGATGTCATAAAATAAGTCGCAAAATCGACGAAATGGTTGGTAACATGTGATAGTGGAAGTGTGCTTCATGGTCCAGCATGCGAATGATTAAACCCTGATAGAAGTTTCATCGAATGGTTCATCAAACAGTGTGGATCGATGGTTGATATGCGGTTAGGGTGCTAGGCTTAAACTGTGACCACGTTATTTGTAAGAACTAGGGACAATATGGGTCTGGTAGCGATGGTTACCTCTCGATTGTTCATAACACTTCCACTCATTCTTATTTGGGGCAGTTTTGGACGGAAAAAATGGATTCTGTAACAATTACTTGGTTTCGTCTTATCCAACGGTCTTCAAAATGCGCTGGCGGTCTCTATTAGGCTGACTAAGTTCTCACTTTACTGTGAATTAATATACTCAGGAGGTGTATGATTATGCGGAATAAATGAGCTGTTTAATTAACAGTTGCTGTTCTGTGGCGAGAATGATTAGGGATCACTGGAATGATAGGAGATAGGTGAAATAGACGCATGTGAGAAGAATAATCTTTTTTAGTAGTGAGCAAAGGCGAAGTCTCAATCGTTCCATTTTATCGGCTGGCCTGTGGATGAAAGGTTAGTACATCTGTTCATAGTTCACCTCCGACATAATCACATCTTAACAAGCGGATTAGGGTTAATGTTGACAAATCGATACAGCGTTGTCTTTGGTGAATTACATGCTTGACTGTGGCTTATGTAAGACCATGTTTAACGCATGCTGTTGAATTCGATTAAGAGACCTTAATAAGCTAGCACATGTAGTGAGATCGTTAAATCCTTTTCTGCCGATTCTGCAGATTTTTCAAAACATTTTGCAAACCAGTAATCTACTATTTCGTAGTTTCCATGTTATCAAACAAACGGTACAACCACGGTGAGAATAGCCGCAACAAACAACGGGGTTTCGAAAATGATATCCGATCTGTCCGTCAAATGTTCTAACTTATCACGCTTAGCTTAGGCAAAATTGTCTCAGAATGGTGGGATGCTACAGAGACGGATAAAGAATTCACAACTGTTTTTCCCAATTGGTGTTAACTTGTCGACTGTCCTGATTTTATAACTAAGCACTCCTTTCTATGAGATTATTACAGAATTTATTGCAGCTCTAGTAAAAAGCAAACCTCTGATCTATAGCACTACTGTCTGCGCATGAACCTGGAGATTTTCACTCCAGACTTCCAAGCCGAGTGACTTAGTACGTTGAGTGATTCCAGTGAAAGCTTTTCATTTGTGTTGACCCATCACTGCCGTATTTTAAACACCGGTCACGCCATCATGAGATACCCGTGTTTAACCATTGCCTCACTAACCTCACGTTGAACATGACCAAATTTCTATATGCAAGTGCTGACTTACAGTCGCTTGTGAGTAAGGCACAGATATTCCGGTCATCATGATAGGACACGGTGTCTAACTTGGCTTCTTCATGGTTCACTGAAGTGGACAAACGTTATTTTGTCACGGCTACTTTTCAACTTTTCGTTGCAGATATTTTTTTCATTAGATTTATTCAAAGAATGTTTTTGTTAAATTTCTGCAGCTATATCTGTTTGTTGGTTTCAAACTAGAACTGTTTTCCAATTTCACAGTAAAAACGAACTTGGAAACTATGAGAGTGTTACGTAATATCCTTTCAAGGTAAAGTTAGACTATATGTATCCTTCTGATAAATGAAGTCTGAATACACGCGCTTGGTGAGCTATAAAATGACTGCAGTAGGTTAGACACGCGAACAACCACTGAATCATGTCACTCACTAAAGGTGACAATATGACGACAACAGACTATTTCGAACAGCCAGCTTGAGATTCTTTCGGCTCAACCAACTTCACAATAACTAGTGGTACAGTGGACAATAAAAACAGATAAAGATAGCGTGGGCAAACTCTCCTTTACGTTTGGTACTTGCAATCGAGCAGGATGTTATAATTGTTGTCAGAGAGTAGGTTAGCTGCATTACGTTCGAACGTTTGCGTGTTAGATGTACCCTATTTTAGAGGTCGGTATTACTTCCGGGATTCACCACGCTGACGGCTTTGCTAACACCGGAATGTGTATGCCGCTTCCCATAACAAGTAGTAGACCCAATGAACTTAAGGCTATAACTGTCACACCATGCGTCTTGTCGTGAAATCTACAAAGGCTTCTTGATAACCCGTCAGTTAACCGTGATCTGATTTCTTCAATCTTACTACAAAAATGGGCAGAAAAACAGGCAGACATTACCTTAGCTGTTCAGTAGTTCTTTGAACTCGAGCAGCTTTTCGAAGAACAAGAAACCAAACTCGCTGTTTCATGGAGATATCAAGTGTGTTTATCAACTACAGGTCATTTATCATATCTGTTGTTCTAGAGTCTTGGAAGAGCACATCTAAAATAGTCAAAAATTTAAATTCTAAACCTTTGCCTCAAGACTGACAAATGCACACGAATTACGAAAAATCCTTCCATGTCTTACCAACCTACTTAAAATCCAGGGACACTGAGGGGAAGCAGCTAATCAGGGTTGGCCAGTAAAAGGTATCTTCCCCGAAGTTTACAAAGCTTCCAAAACTATAAACTCCAGAATTGCGCATACGAAACTCCACAAATTCAGTGTAGATGGTACGTTATTTCAGTGGTTCACAGGGTATCTGAATGCTTGATATTCTCATTCAAACGGTTGATGACACACTCTCTGAATGCCACTCTTTATTTAGTGGAGTAAATTAGAGCTCACTTTTGGCTGTGCTGTTCTCATTAGTTTTCCTTGAACTAAACTGCTTCTATTGTCATAAAGTGAAACTGAATAAAACCATGTAGACAGCATTAATGGAGGCGACAAACTTCACAATGAGCTCGATAGTTTGCATCATTGAGCCCGAACGCACCAGCTTCTAGTTTACTCTTCTTCGCGTAAAAAATGATACACTAACCACTCAGCAGACATTTATTCTTGTGTGTGTTTGTAACAAAAAGCTTCCTACGACTTGTTGCAAAGAATATCTGGGGATGATCTTCTCCTTATTGTGCCTTGATTCCCTAAAGATGTTAGCTGGGTTGTATATCCGCAGCCATTTAACAAAGTTCTCTTGATATTTAGCAGATTGGTAAGCTCTTAACCTTAGCTAACTTATCAAGGTTGATGACCGTTTGTTCGGAAACACATTCATCTGATTAAGAGAGTACTGCTTGGGACAACAAAACCTGTCTTATTACCCTGTCTATCTCCTTTGTTCATATATATATATATATAAGTTGCTTAATCTGATTCACATCTCCATGCAAGATAGTCACACCATCGGTTGTTGTATTTTGACTTAGAGGAAGCTGTGTCATGCTCTTCTCAGATAGATTCTTATGTTCACTACGGATATCTGCCTTCAGAGTCAACAAAAAACGGTAAAAATTGTTTTAACCGCAAACAACTTCCTTCTGCTGTTAGGGTGGGTCCAATCTGGAACACCCTGCCTATATCTAGCATGATCGTGCCTTCAATAGATGATTTTAAACAAGGACTTGGTGTAAACATTCACGAACGTCCCTCCTGTCTCCGAAGCTGCTGAAATTCCCGGAATCTGTTCTAATCCAACAGCATCAATAGTTTCTCGGGTCCGAAAATTGTGCCGCAGTTAATATTATTAACATTCTGTAAATCTGCGTCATGTTTAATTGCTGTTCTTTTAGACACAGTACTAGTTGCTCTGTGTATGCAACCGATCGGAACAAACGAAATATCAGCTTCCGGTAATAACTGTTTTCTTATCTTGTTCATACTGTGAATCAACGGAATTCAGTGTTTCAAACCTCTGCGAAACTCTGTTTTCACGTTTCACCTCTTTTTTGATCAATCCAGCACAGTCAGGTGTACGTAAACAGTGTACACACTCTTTACGCTGCAAAATCCTAACCATTTAATTGATCCACGTCTGTATGCACAGCTGTTGCAAAACTTTCCATTTTATTCTAACTCCCTTGAAATCCGATCAAGCGTAAACTGTTAGCCATAGCTGATACCTGTATCCCCACTGCTCTCACCAACACTGCCACATTCTTCCATTCGACTGCGATCTAGTCCATTTTGTCATATACCTTCTAATGTGGGTGAATTGCTTCAATACCTCACATAGAACTCACATACACTTTTTACAAATGTATGTAGGCAGGACGAAGATCACCGGCAGCATACTTGTGCAGTCGAATTCTCCACCTGTCCCAGCTAGAAAGTGCTTAAATTTATCAGCGTATCATAGAAAACATATCAAAGGTGTATTTAATCGTCGAGCGGATCTGCACAGGCAGTGGCCGCGTTCACTTCTGACATAATAGTCACATTTACTTCCCGATGTCTCCTAAGCACCTTATTCGTTAAGAGATTAGACTGTCAAACAGAACGCCAGCTTACCCATTTCTGGATGGTCCCGCACTTAATTCAGAGCATTATCGTATAACTTTTTAATGTTGACATTCCGCATCGTGTGTAACAAATGACATACTCGTGATTGTGTGGCATTTTGCGTAGGCTCATGATTGAACCAAGCTTCTTCTGATGCGTTCAGTTAAATCCAGATTCCAACGAAGTCAAGTGCACCATTTACAACGTAAATCGTATTGCACATCGTCCGCCAAAAATATAAACATTTAACATTATCACAGACACGAGTTCGGGAAGCTGAATACAGTTTTTCTAAAGTGTTGTATATATTTTAAAAAAACGAGAAGAATTTGTTCTTTGACACACACATCAATGAGATTACGTAGATTTTAATGCATTCTCCATTCAATTATAAGCAAGTGAAATTAAGTAGCTTACTGATTTTCATCTACTGATGAGTAGTGATGGTAATCAGCAATTTTCCTAAATAAACGTACAGTTTGAAATGAAAACTGCATAAATATGTATTTGGACTGGTTGGAACTTCGAAGAAGCGCTTCGTAAGCACACAAAAGAGCCAAGATTTTTTTATTGGGTGTAACTGGAAATCGGCGCACATATTAGTGAAAGCTGTTAATGAGTAGGCAAATCACAAACAGCTTTCCAATGTTTATCAGTAGTACAGTAACAGTGTTATGGTCACTTGTAAATGGTCAACCCAGACAAATGGAGAGATTATTGGAATGTTTAGGCCCAATCTGAATGTGTGACTCACGAACACGAGGTTGTTTTAGTGAGATGTCAAAGTGCATTTGCACTGACGTTGGAGAGCTTGCAAACCAGTCAATAGGTTCAAAGGTTCTCAGTTATTAAAACAGAACATCATGCAAAATTTCAACACTGTTCAATACGCAATGAGGCGGAGAGCAACAGAAAAGAAGTGTAAGTTATTTGGCGGTTCGTTGTCCACAACCCAAGGACACGGTTACCACATAATTTACAAAGGCGAATTCTACTAAGCGAATTTTATTAGGAAGAGAATAGAAGTGTGGCAAACCCGTTAAATGTGAAGTCATCTAAGGTGACAGATTGGCTTATTACGGTGACTGAATTAACAAACGTTTATAGTAAATTCGTGGAAGGGCTTGGATAATATGGGAGTATCCGTTTTCTGTTCAAATGGGAAACGAAATTCGTCCAGTTGGAAACACTGGGCCTAAGATTAGAATATGGGAATTGCATGTGCATATTATCAGACACACACAGATAAGAAAAGTGTGTTACCAAACCGGTGCTGTGAGTGGACTATAATGATCAACCAACCTTACGGGTTTTGTCGTAATTCAACATTCCATTTAACGTGATGTACCTTTAGATTGCACGTGTTTATCACTCCATCTGAATTGCTTTTAATCCGTTGTGCACACTGATTTTTTAAAATTTCGATAGAATTTTATCAAAACCAAAGGAAGGCGAACCTTCCTTCGGTGTCGCTGTTTTCTAGGCACACCACCGTATACCGATTTCTATTTAGAGGCGGAGAAGTGACCTAACAGCAACAATATCAACTAACCTCACTAGATTGCTGAACTCCGTTGAACGTGCATTAAATCTAACTATAAATTTGGGCAACTTAACTGAACAATCTGACAGCCTCACTGAGAAATGGTTTCCATATCGTTCAATCTGTTGATTGTCCACATTTTGCCTTCAACATTAAGGTTTCTAGTTAAATTTTGATAAGTTTCATTAGGCTGATCGCATAGGTTAGTGTTAGACAGACAAACGGATTGGGACTGTATTTTGTCCTGATATCCAAACAGGATGCTTAGACAATATCACGTTTCTGTTATCTTGGCATATCAGATCTAACTGGATCTTCACAAACAGAACTCCCTACCAACCGCGCCACCAGCTGTCAGATCTTTCATGTTATAACTCACTAAAATTGGGGCAGAAATCAGCTGAATAATGTACACGTCATTTTTGTTTGGTTTTCCAGTATATCTAATCGGGAACACCGCACGAGGTTCTTGAAAAGACGCCATACATTGATAAATTCCAATGAAGACTTGATACACACCCTCATAATGATAATCCAACACTTTCGGTAGCTCGCTCATTGGACCGATTCCGGTGTGATGTAACCGTATCGGACACTTCACCTTCACAGTCAGCCTAGTGTTTATTCACTGTTAGTCGCGATTTCACAATAGTTAACTAGATCGATTTCGACTACTTTTCTACCCTCATTTCACAAAGTTTTACGTTGATTTACATTCGCCGTGTTATTGTCGCAAACATCCCTATTATCTGCAAAACACTGTTCATCTTTCCTCTAAACTGAACCTATTTTAATAATCCAAATAATCCAATGAAAGCTTATTCTTTTGTGAATTACGTACAGCAATGGATTGTTTTAAATTTGCAACCCTGTGCAGACGACAATCGTACGTTTTACAATAACTGGACTCCTCCCTGTTCTATTTCGTTGTAACGATAGTAACAGAACGTATTGAGAGCCAAGGTGGTTTGGCGCTGAAAAAACAAACTTTGAACTTTTGCTGTACCGTTGTTACTATTTGGCAAATCTGACCACCAAGCTTTCACTTATGTGGAAATGTTTTGATTCATCAACGGCACTGGAATTGTATCTGGACCTTCTGACAACATCGTAGCTGTTCACGCAATTCTGGCCAACTAACCGACTGTCTGAACTTCAGTTTGCCGAACAACATTTGGCCTATCGTTAGATAGATCTGGGTTTACCGATGCAAAACAGACATCACTGAGATTTGAATGCAACATGTTTCCTGATGGACTGTACAGTCAGCCTCTCAGAAGACGGTCGGATAATCAAGACGGCACTCACAAGTGAATGAAACCGAGTGTATAGATGTGGTTAATTGGTCGTGTTTAGTGTCAGGTCATCGGTGCGGTATTCGACGTGGTTGACGAATGAGTTGACTTTGACAACTCATCATCGTCATCATCATCACGGACAGTAATACATCAGTGGTTCACACCAATGCTTAGCTGCCACACAACCATGAAGAAAAAGCAAACCCTATATAGGAAGAGAGAGAAGGAAAAAAGAAGGGGACGGGAAGGGACCTAACTACTGAAAATGACTGCGTCCATATTCAAGAATTCAACATCAATTTGCGTACACCTTGCAAACAAAGAATTGAGCTGCAAGTGAGAGGACGTTTCATTTTAACCAGCTTCAATGCTAACACTAGAGTGTACTGGTTCTTTTCGACTGGGACTGACTGGCTGAATGTTGAAGTTTCTACGAACCTTCGTGTTCCAAAGTTGGTGTTTGGTATTACGAACATACATCAACGTAATCCACTTGTGCAGGATTTATTGTTGGGAAACTAAATGTGGGGTTTGTGATGGGACTGTGACAGAAATCTCAGGGCAAATCACGCGATTAATAGCTGTCAAATAACTGGACATTGAATTCCTTGAAGTCTCATTAAGACTAGCTATATGTGGTGCTCCTATTGCTCTGTGATCATCAGTTTTACTCACGATATGGAACTCACGGGTACTCCAGTAGGATAGGGAGCGGAATCAAAATAATCTGACTAGTAAGTGGATCCTGTTTAATCAGGCCATAAAACTGCTTATAAAGCAAAATCAGCTGAAGCTTGAAATTTCCATTTCTACGGTGTCTCACGTCGGATTTACAGGTTATGTATACACTCACCCAACTAATTACTCTAAACTCTGTACAGACCGCAGTAAGTGCATTGATTTTCAGGTAATTACACTGATCAGTGCATATGAAACAAGGACGAATAAACGCATGCTCAATACAGCAAAGAAGAATGGAGAAAACCGGATAGACAGACGGACCACACACTTCTGCAATCAAACGTGAAACCTATCCGACGGTTCTGTCTTCGTTCACATAACCAGCTTAACCCATCAACTCCTTATAGTTTGGATCTGACCTGGGGGATGTCAGCACAATACGTTGTCAGTGCGGCTTACTTAGATTGTGTTAACTGGTCTGTTCACATCAGTTTTTATGCCTCAACCGTTGACCTCTCTGTAAGTGCCACCCAAATTAAACTAACAAATGTCTTACTGATGATAATGCTATACAATATATTAGATATATAACAATGCAGTAAATATTTACTTCCTTCATGGTCCTCTATCCGTCAACTATGAAGAGTTCAAAATGGGAGTTTTCTTGGAAATGTTCGTTCGGCACAAACTGTCTAGCATACGGCTGAGAACCGTATGAGCAGTGGATATCTAGATGAACAGGAATGATCTTCCAAGCTGAGAGTTAACAAACTCACTTCTTATTCATTACCAATTGATTTTTGTAGATGAGCTGCTTTCGGGAACGGCTTATAGTGTATCCAATCATGATCGCAACGGTGTCGTGGGTGGGTTCGTCGTTAGCAGGTGTTTTCATGTGCATACTAGATACTCGAAAATTAGGTTGCACCAGTGAAAAGTAGGTGGTAATTTGCCCCGTTGAATACCGAACGCGAACTAACTGGTGTCATTCAACTGTTTCACCAAGCAGAAGGTTACAGTATGTTCACTTCCTGAAGGGGTTATAACAGTATAAACGGGCAAGAATCTAAAATCACCAAATTCCCCGGTTTTTTGGAAGCAGCAGGATATTGCAAAAATTGCAAATGATGTCAAGTATCACCAGAGTTAGCTTGTTTGATTTTTCAGTTGTTCAGTGAAACTATTGAACCGCATGATCAGCGCTATCGAGTCAAATGATTTGGTAATCACATATTCATCTACCTCATACTCAAAGATGATATCGTAGAGTAGACCAGACTAACAAAGTCAGCACATTCTAATGTGTTTACCTGGAGTTTTAAGGTCGAACAGTCTATACGCGACAAAACAGTGATTGCGTACTAATTTGTGTGGCATTGCAGGTTGAAATATGTCGATCGGACCAGTAAAGGTTCAACAAAACGGCAAAAATACCATATTGCATAGTTCAGAACAAATGTATACACATCGGTACCGTCGGACACCTTGGTAACATGTACCACCACGTTGGCTGCAAGCCGATCGAGTGTGTGATCACCGGATTCCCATAGGCTACTGATTTTCAGCTTGCGCTGAATCTCTTGCTATCTCATTACTCAATCGGATAATTTGTTCACTTTAGTGTGCACAAAGATTGCAGCACCTATGAAATAAATCACATAACTGGGCAACATACACATCTTACACTCTTCGGAAACTCTATGAAATCGTTGAATGTGAATGTTTAATCAAGTACCGCCAGTATTAATGTTTTGCCGCCTATGTGTTAGGATCAAGACAGGCGAAATTTGTTAACGCCTGACATGGACCAGTTGTGTTGTATGTAATTTGCTGTTGCATTTTACGGACACTACTTCTTTGGGCAACTAATCAATTTCATTGATTAGATAAAACAGTCTCGAAGGTCATTGTCAGCGATTAGCTTCCTAATGACTCTGCTGTTTTTGTGAGGACAAAAGAATTCAACAACTCAGGTATGTTTTCAGTATTCTGATTTGGAAAGGCCGTTCCAATTAAACATCTCTATTGTTCCGTGATGAAGCTAACGTATATAATTACAAATGATGGTTTTTGTTTGGTTGACCCCCGTGTGTGTTCTGATTTACCTGAACTTGAGCATCAGTTGAACAAGAGACACTAATATCCGGCTGCCATATAAGATTCCCGTTTCTGAACTAAGACCGGAACGGTTTGGGAGATCAGCTAAATGTATGAGCCCTTAAGGGGTGGTTTAAGTCATTTTGTCATAAATACCTGTTTGTTTTAAATGATTTGTATAAACGCGAACTTTAGTTCTCACACCCTCCCATGACACATACGTAAACACTTGATGTTCAACTATATTCGATTGTCGTTTCTCGATTTCATTCAGAGTGGTTTTATCGAACCTCTCCGTGAAATAAATTGTGCACACACATGATATCGAAAGTATACTGCGGGTTCCAAAAATATGAGTCCGATATGGAAGTTTACTGAATGTTGCATCGCATGGCCAGTATCAAATTGCTGTGACCGGTGTGGTTATGACTAACAAGTAGACAGGGCAGGTAGACTGATTAAACAGACAACTAGTGGGTGTGCATTTAGAGGTTGTGAAACATGATCGTGGTTGACTTAGCGATTGCCAGAATGTGTTGCATCTGGCTGTCTCCATTGTTGAAGTTTGGTGTTCATTTTTATCGTCACACATTAAAGATTAATTCATGAATTCCGCTTTTTGGCTTACAATACATTTTGAGTAAACGTGTGTGAAATATGTACTGAATTTGAGAAAGAAGTATACGAGGTGGTGCCTCGTCATACCGTTACCAGAGAAAGGTTCCGAAATTTCTACTCAACCTAAAGATTATCCACCAGAGAAACTCAGCACACAGTATGAGAAAACAACTCTGGAGCAGTTCACATTGGGCAGTTTCCCAACCACTGCGGTTAGAACAACGAAGTCAATGCCCTCAAACTTGGTAATGGTTGAAACGTTCAATAAAACGGTTTATATTGTGGTTAAAATCAATGATTGCTCACTGATATTACAAGCATGCTCATGTATGTACATCTGCCAACATCGGAATAATATGTGAAAAAGCAGTACAATAATGCGGTTCGAAAAGTCAAAGAAATTTACAGTAATCACCCTGATGTGCAGGAATAAATGTTTCAGATGGTAATAAATCAAACTCAGCTGAATGACTAGGTAACCCAAGAATGATTGAGTAAGTAACCGCATGGCTCCCACTTTTAATTGCTGAGGTAGTTGAAAGTACCAGGAGGTCTAACCGGGTGTATCCCAGTTTCTAGTCGGTAGATTCAATCATAAACGTCAGTAAAGATGCATTTACAAACTGACGCGATTCTTCGCAAGTTAAACCCCTGCTAACGGATGTGTTAATGGAAGAATATCATGAATAACGGTAGCGAAAAGACAAAATCGGACGTTTTAAAAGTATCGACATTATGAAACAAAGTGGAGATTCACCACATTTTTTCTACAAGCACCTAATTAAACCAAAATCCTAAGGGTATTTAGCGTTACATAGGATTAACTAACGTCTGTTCCCAAAGAAACACGGAAACGTAATAAATACAATCAAAATTCGTCGTAATAAAAGACCTGTCGTTCTGAAAGTTGAACAATCTGCAATCTTGAGGTCATTTAAGAGAATGGTTTACACCACGCGTGACTATGTACTAGAACGGTGCCAGCAATTAGACGTGCCTGATACACATGAACGTGAAGATGAATGCACACAAAAGTAAACCAGGCCTGAAAGCGGATCAAGTAAAGCTCGATTTTCAACCACAAAAACAACCCAATATGTCTCGTCCAGTAATACTAACCACGTTCAAACTAATTTCATACAAAACGGCATATCGTATTTGAAACTGACAATTGGTGAGACAGAGCAATCCTGGTATCCACAGTCCAGATTATTTTCCTGAAAAATCAACTGGAATAAAACAGGTCTCTTGGTCCTAACTGGTTATTACTGTTGTTGCTCATAACTCAAGAATAAAGGATGTAAAATATAATTACTGATGAGTAGTTGGGGATCTGGTTTTATTTTCAAGTTGACCATCACTCACATTTGATCGCAGCGTTCGCATTCAGATAGACTTTGCAGCCAGCCTCTTTCGAAAAGAAGCACTAGACTCGAGTTTCGCTCT
>QNGE01003724.1:12466-57807 GCA_008508345.1 Paragonimus westermani | reverse complement strand
GGATATGCACTACTGACGAGCTCTAATGAGAGCGAAACTCGAGTCTAGTGCTTCTTTTCGAAAGAGGCTGGCTGCAAAGTCTATCTGAATGCGAACGCTGCGATTAAATGTGGGTGATGGTCAACTTGGAACTAAAATATAATTACCTGCTTCTAAAAAATTAACCTGATCCGCGGGGTTTCCACTAGTATTGGTATAACAAAACAGCTGTATGTTGCGACCAGTCCGGGTGCAAGGTGACATTGAATAATGGTGACATGTTAATTCAATACTGACTACGTCACGCACACGTCGACAGTCCTCGCGACATGGAAAAGATAGTGTTGGTGATCAGTTTACTGTTCCTATACATATGCCATCTGTTCTGGACTCGTTTGATCATTGTCCACTAAATCACTTGATTATTCAGGCTTCCGAAAACGGATATTCACCAGACCTTGACTAAAATGTCTTGACTACTAACTGGCCTACTTTTTTGTCCAGTTTTCCCAAATAAATCGACTTCCATTTTTTCAGTGATGACCAGCTTTCAACCTGGTTTTTGAGGCACTTTCTCCTATGAAATTCCTTAAGACTTACACATCATTTGATACTCATCTAATGCTTAATGGAATGAGGACGGAAACAAAACCTATCTGAAATATGCGTCTTTCACACGAATGGATCTAAACTTTTGCGTGGTAGATCAGTCGAATACTCCGGTGACGATTCAACACTTGAAATGTGGGTTACTATGCAGTTCCATAAATTAACACTGAGACACTCTGCGTCAGGCTAGCGTTACGGGAGATAACCAACTGCGCTAATTGACAAACAACAAGGGGATCACATAAAGCGAGAACAGACTGGAATAATTTCCATAGCACAATAAGTTAATATAAATTATCACCAGACGAGGGATGACTGAAAATTTTACATTCACTTGGATTATACAAACAATAAACAAAGCGATGCGCCAATTTGATTTTTGTTGAGTCCAAATGGATCCTGTATGAACTGCTCAATTCAATATGCTCGCAAGTCAGTTGGAATCAACACCTCGAGTATGCACATATACCCGTTAGATAACCTCTATTGTGCCAATTGTGTCTCTGTAAAACCTATGGACTTTCGAATCATCTGAACACGTCAGAACTTCTTCCAGTAGGCCCTGTTAGATCATCGAACAACACCTTCTTCACTGTTTGGAAACAGGTTTTCAGCTTTTTAAACGAACATTATGGACACGTCGAAGTTACACCAACGAACAGCATGTTTTGAACGCGTTTATGTACTTGCTGCACCTTCACAATAAAATTGTCTGATGTTATCACCAAACTTTCTCAAGAGAACAGCTACGTGGATGGAGCGTGCTTTCGTCCGTAATGAATAAGTTGTTTGGCGTCTCAGTGTCTTCAGCCCACACCAATAAGTGAAGTAAAACTGTAGCATTCCTGCCATATCTGAGCAGGCCCATTGTACACGGCGTCAATAGGCCAGTAAAAGCGGAGGTTACAGAACATCGATTCAGTCGATTCAATGCGTGCAATTTACTAGTCACAAAGCACCCAAATACAAATTGGATTCAATGTCTACGTTGTTGCTTCTTCTTCTTCTTCAGGTAAGTGGATTTCACGCACGACCAGTGAGACAGGACAGAAATCACTGCCCGTGGTAAAAAAAACAACGAGGTGATCTAAGTCATAGGTGCAGAGGGTTGTACACTTTCAAAAGTAGCAATGTACAATGAATCTGGTGTTTCATACAAACAATTTATCAGCCTCTTATATTGGCTGAAAACCACTAGCTGGATGATCAAGGACGTATAATTTGGGGAAGTGAATCAAAGAATCGCCTACTTTCGTCCGGAACTTAAAAGGAGTTCAGAGAACTGTCCTACTACTTTAAAACTGGGAAGATACGGGAGATGACTTATAAGTAATCCTTGGAAACATGACGGTTCAGCTTTCGGACGTTCTGCTCGAAAACGTATTCGTTTTCCCGGGAATATAGAGGTTCCTCTTGAGTTAAAGAATGTACTTGTTGTGTCATTGTTTAAATTTAGGGGGATCACAGAGTGCACCAACCGGGTTCAATGCACGAGTGAAGCTAGAAGGGTTTCTGCAAGAAAGATGTCAATGGAGTCAACAGTGAAGGTTTGATAATAATGTTCCTGAGGGACAATATTGATTCGTGAGCATACACAGTAAAATCAACGAGCTTATTGTCATTAACCGATCCCGGAAGGGTGTAGTGAACGAAATCAGTCAAAAAACGCCCTGGGCTTCAGTCAGTTGTTTCCTTCAGTCAGTCACTGATGCATCGTGGACTATGTTACATGAGGTTGGCTGTTTTAACAGATCCGTTAATTTAAATAATATACTGTATATGGATATAAAGACGAAGGTACAGCTGTGTTACCGCACCTGCGATGTTTCCGTTAGTGTCATCAGTGTACTACAAGGTTATGTTCTAGAGGAAATCATATATACTTTTTACCTGACCAGAGAATGAAAAATTACTGTTTCGAACTAAGGGGATGTTAGGCAGTGTGAATGCTAGAGGAAGGTTGTCCACTAAATATCCGAAGTGCTAATTCTACAATTTGTCTTCATACTTCTCCTATGGTTTTGCAAATATTGGCTGATTATTCTCTAAAATAATCCTTATAATCTTGAAAGTTGTGGTGATTGACCATGGTATGTGCGACAGTATCAATCAAGTTCAGCTGGAATATGAACACAGGTATGATAGTTTCACTCATTCAGCATTCTCCAGATGAAATTGTTGTATGCACGCTAGAGATACACATCATTAAGGAGAGAATGAACAACTACTCGAAAGGGTCTGTCTAGTGTTGTCCTTGTGTAGCAAGTCTCCAGTTCACGTAGTCAGTGCTGACGTTGTTTTACAGCACACTGGAAGACGCGCTTTGATTAGTATCTGTTTGCTTTCGTGATACTTCCCATGACGTTGTATGTCGAATAAACAAGGACACCAGACCAACGTTATCTAAATCGAATTCATCCACAATATCATTGACACAGTGGTCATGTCATCCTCGTGAATATCGAAGTATTCTACCTATCACATACGAATGCCACCGAATCCATGTTGAAATCTACTTCATTACATTGCTTGAGACTTGTTTGTCGCAGAGATGCGGAGTAAGTCATTAAACTGTTACGTGGAGTGTTGTAAACAGATAAGCTAGGCTCTGCTTATCGGAGAATGTACAGCGGCCGTACATTCAAGTGACGGGTTCCGAAGATGTGACCATGTAGCACTGCGACGAGCACTTTCACGAACTCGCTATCCGGCTCGAACTTGCAGGTCACCAACGCATTTAATGTAAACTGCCAATAAAGATCTGGCGAGTGTCTTAGGCACAGGTGAAAAATAACCGATTGTTTACAGTGCATTATGTACGAGCGATTCCTAGTCTGTTGGATAACCACTCACGTTTCTCCTAAAACACTGCACCTTGATGGTTTTGTACTGTTCACTTCTTCACCTCCGTCTAGTAGCCAGATGGTTTCTTGATTTCCTTACCAAAACTGAACGCGTTCATTATTCTGTATAAAGCGCACTAATAATTAGACTTTAATTGAACAGTCCCTTGTTCTACACTCTCAATAAATATACAACTTTTCATCTTACAGCCCACCATTTTAACGGTGACCTGATTTTATCCCCATGAAGTTGTGTTCTTATTTTCCCACCAACCAATCATCCTGCAACCTGGAATTGGCCAGTTGGACGAAAAATTCGTCTACTGTAATTCACGCTCCATTGGCAGTATGTCGGGTACGAGTGTATGCGTAGAACCACAAGTGATGCTGAGCATTCATTATGGGGTGGACTGTGTGTACAGGCATACACTGTCTGCGAACAGTTCGATTTGCTAATCCGGTTCAGGATGAAATCAACCGTGTACGAGACTAAGACACTTTCCTCCGAAACTTTGAACGGCATCCAACAACAACTTGCTGTGTCAGATTAGCGTACCATGCACTAGGATTCGCATTTAAGCTTTCCAAACCATAAAGTAGATGTCCCATCTAATGTCTTTTTCAAAAAGTGACTTTTTTCCCGAAACTCTAACCGTCTGATTAATAATCCTACTGAGCGAACTTTTGAGCTTAGTAAAGCCCACGCTACATAAATTAACTGTGGGATATTTATGAGTTCTCTAGTGGTGCAGGCATCTGAACCACATAGAATATACCTTATTTCCATCTTTTACAAGCTTAACAACATATTTTGCACTGAGCTCCGAATGCGATCTTATCGTTTCAGTGGGGTTTACAACATCTATATAAGATTACTTATACAACTCATAGAGACATCTACGTTCTTTAGTAACAGTACTAGTAGTCAGCGCGCTGCGTGGTGCCGACCGGGTGGTCTTGTTGCAATCCTTGACTGGCTAAGCGTTCAACGAAACCAGATAGGGCCAACCAATTTATCTGGTTTTAACGTACTGGTTACATTCTATCAGGACAATAAAATTACCGCCAGCATCCCCGTGCGAGCATCTATCAGTACACAGGATAGGTGAACGGGGTGCACTTGTTCAGAGCGTAACCAGATATGCCAGTCGAGCGCTAGCTTGCCGGCGCATACTCGTATGCGTCGACGCAGGAATGGTGCGGAGCAGGAACTAGAAATCCAACCTGTCACAATCTTTGACTGCGGTGGCTGTGACCGCACCTTTCCCATTCACACTGGTCTCAGTCGTCAAAGAAGGCATGCGCATCCCATCGAACGAAACCGTGAGAAACTCACGGGCATGGAAACCGCCGAATCAAAATGGTCTCAGCAAGAATCGGCTCTCTGGTGTCCCACTTGATGCCAACTTCATCACCGGCTCATGTCACATGTCTGAGGTCGTTCTTTGGAGAGCATTTGGACGCATCTACATGCGCTGAAATGGCAGAGGAATAATTTCCCGTTGCCAACCCAACCAGTCTTGCAGACTAACACGACATCAGTTATTGGGTCCTAAGCTGCCGAACATTCCGAGTGGTTTACCAAACAGCGACTATCCGACAGGCTCCAATTGCGAAGCTGTCCTACACAGCGATAAATTACTAGCTATCGTCCGCGGTCTTCATGCAGGTATTTCCACAATGATACAAGCTAAGTCGCTGCCGGACATGCACGCCTTACAAGCTTTTCCGTACACCTAACGAGTGATCATCCGACGATGTGCTCATGTTAACGTAGGGACCCACGCGACCAGGAAGCAGAAACGGAGAGCTTACTATGCAGCAATTCGATCGCAATACCACTAACGTAAATAGGTGCTGCGTTTACGGTTTTCCTGGAAACTGGAAGACTGTTTCCAAGGTGGACAGTGGTCTTCCGGATTATTTCAACAAATACTTGTCCAAAGTGTTATCAGTTCACCCGCAATCTGGTGTGCGAACACCCTTCACTATTCTGCTTCCGGACTGGTCTTCGGTCGACCGGATCACTACGGAAGAAATGTTGCACATCTCGAAGAACATGGAAACCACCACTCAATGTTTGGAGAAACTTTTAACCATACATTTGAAACGCATGAGAGTTGATGCATTGGTCAGATACCTCAAACTTTTTATGCTAACCCAAGGTTGTCCAATCCACTTATGCTCTTCCCGTATCACGCTTCTACCCAGATTGAACATTCCTTCATCTCCCAAAGAGCTCAGACGTATAGGCGTATCTTCAACGTTGATGCGTTGTTTTCACAAAATATTGGCAGATCTTTGGAGTACACTCCTGCAACTATCCGCTCTTCAATTTGCATTCCTACACCGTGAGGATTGCCTCGAGGCAACCTCACTGCTTCATACGTCGCTCGAGAACGCACGCACCACGTATTCATGTCTGCATGCGGCTTTCATTGACGTATCCAAGATGTTCGATACTATCTCACAGGATTCTATTAACAGATCGGCCCAGGTTTTCGGTACTCTTTCGCCACTAACACATTACATTGCAGACTTCTATCAGTATGTTTCCGTCACGCTTGGAGACTTTGTCCCCCCCCGGTCCCAGTATGAGGTTCGCCAGGTTGATCCACTGACCCCGCTTCTATTCATCATGACAAGGTGTGAGATACTGGCTCTTTCTCGGCCTGAGCCAGGCTACTAGTTCTGTGGTACACCGATCAGCGGTTTCACATACACCGACGTTCTGATCCTGCTGGCCAAGAGTCCGACGCGTCTCTCCGAGAAGCTTGCAGCCGCCTATAGTGTTTTGGAACTATCCGGATTGAAGATCAACCCACATAATACTAAGCTCGTGGTCATCCGCGGAAACCACAAACACAACATAACCGCTTTCTCTACCGAGTCTATTCATTTCGACTTGAACATCACCCACTCACTAAGCACCTCGGACACGGTGAACTACCTAGGTATCCCGTCCAACTGGGAAGGTAAGTCATTTACTAATCACGGTTTACAGCTTCATACAATGCTGGATGAAATTACTAAAGGGTCCTAAAAACTCCTGAGACAACGTCTGATCTCGAAGATGAATCATTCGCTAGTTTTAAATCGAGTCCACCGAAACACGCTCAACTTTATCGATTGTACAAATTGCCAGTTCATTTGGCAGCGGTTCCGTCTTGCTAAAGTCACACTCCAGTTCTCTTGGGCAGTCTGAGCATCCCGAGTTTGTCCACCACTTTTCCCATCTCGCGCAAATCTCGAGTAAAGAGACTGCCGTTCAGCCAATAACTGGTTCTGTGAAATGTGGTCAAAGATTATTTGTCTGGCCTTATCATGAGGGATGTGGACGTTCCGGTATATGCTTAAGGCGTAGTGGTGAAGAACAAGGAGTAGGCCTACGGGGTATGGATGAAAAAGCCTTAAAACACGTGGTCTTGGAGAAGTGTCACACTCTTCACTCTCTAATCGTTGGATGTTCAATCCAGAGCGCATCTTCCCCAGGATGTTTATTCGTGTCATCCAGCTGAGATGTAGCTTCCTGCAGACTAAGGTCCGAAATTCACGAGTTGACCGACGTGATCAATCAGTTCTCTGTCTTCGTAGCTGTGGTCAACCAGAAAGCTTCTCTAATTTTCTGCAAGCATGTTGGGTCACCCGTGACGCGTGTTGCACTCGGCACAATCACGTGGCCAAAAACCAGGCAAAAGACTGTGCAACCTAGGTATACGGTTTTCGAGGAGCTATGAATTCCGACGGCGAGTTCGTTCATCAAACACGACGTCATCGTGTTTTGTGGCGGTGTTGTGGTAAATGACGTCAGCATAGCGGATGACTGTCAAAGTCAACGTGCTTTGACAGACAAGGTTTTGGATTGAGGAACAGACTCTTGTGATGTCAACAGTCAGTCGACCCTCTATACCGTGAGCTGTGATGTCGATCCTATTTCAAATTCTCTTATGATCATCCCTTCCAGTAATATTGTTTCCTTATTTTTGTAATGCTCTTCCTCGACTGAGACTAACCTTCTGCGCAGTCACGGATCTATGTCTACCAACTGGTCTAGGTTCCCTAAAAACCTACAACACATTTATGCGGGGAACATGGTATTGATTCTCTGACCACTGCTTCAATATGAAGGACATTTTCCTATTCTCATGGATGAACGTTGACTGTGATAGCACCCTTGTACCTTGGAGAGCTTTTGATTTCGACAAACGTCTCTCCCACACTTTTTCGTTGCTACTGTATCATACAATTCGTTTTTAATTGATGACCGAATTATTAAAGTTTGCTACCTCTATGGAAGGACATGTCAGCTGTTCGATGTTGTCACCTATACAGCGTAGTGCATCTGGTGGAGAGTTTGCTCTAAACTTCCTTTATCATCTTTCAATTCCTCCCGTTTGGGTGTCACCGATTGTCCTCATTTCGGATGAAGCTGTGTAGGATTGCTATCCGAAATAAACAACAATAGTAATAGTATTGTTTATGCAATATCTAGTTTGTTCATCTTGAACTCGTGTCTGGATAACTGATAACAAGTATTGCCTATGTATTTGGGAAAGAGAAGCCGTAGCTTGCAAGTGTACATGTAACGGTTGGTAACTGTTGGTCTGAGCCCCGTTTGAGGAACATTCGATTGTGGTGCACACAATTGGAATACATTGTGAATATATGGTCATACGTAGTCTAACTAGCATATGGAACATAATTCTTCAGTTAGACAAAATTTCTGTTCATGAATGAACACGACTAGTCCCCGTTGATTTTCGTTTACGCATAGTAGTAGACGAGGCGAATTAGGAAAGGTTAGTTTTCTGTAGTTTTGAACCATCTTCACGGGGATATTTCGAAGCTGCATTTCTGAACGACATAAAATTTGAAATGTTTGTGCAGTGTGACAGCTAACGACGTTGAGAGTCACACATGAAATTGAAAGTTCTAGCCTATCGGGTGGCATTTCGCGTGACATCGTGTTTATGTGTTCCGTGATTCGTCTAACACAATCATTTGATGAAGTTGGAATGAAGTTTCCTGATTTGCATGTTATTCAAAATTGACTGCTAATGCGTGGGAATATTTAGCAGCTGCCACGAAATCAGGTAATCTTCATAATAAATTATATGATTACGTTTTACATGCTTAAACGTACGAAACTCCTTATACCCAACAAGTAATTTCCCCGAAACATTTAGTATTCTGTACATGATAATCGGTCACCTAGTGATTCGAGGATGTAAGTTTACACATTACAGGGTTAACAACATGTGACATCTACCTTAAGCCCTGTGAAATGTAAGTCGGTCGGTACTCATCAAGTGTCGTACAGAGCTATTTATGGCTAGTTAAAACTGAAAGAGAACTAGGCAACGCATCTGTTTGGAAAGCGCCGTAAGCTGTGTAACGTGAGTTTTTAGATGCAATAAATGAGTCAGTGGGACAATTGAAATCGCAGACCAAGATATTCGAACTCGTAATTTATTAGATTTTTCAGCTTTCAGTAAGATGGAATGCGAAAAGTAACTTTTATGCTAGAGAAGTAACTTAAGAGAGAATACAAACCTACGTGTACAGTTTTCCAGCAGATGATTTTTGTTATTTTCTGTATGGTTTATTTCCTGTACCCCCCCCGGACGATTTGACTGAAGCGTCAGTAGTGGTGTAGTTCAGATTTGCATTTTATAACAAGGGTATTTGAATAGAACAATGAGAAGACGCACATGGTATGATGCTCTCCGGAATAGCATTTAGTACTTTCCGATCACACATGGATGTGTAAGAAATGTTACTCTGGTGAAAACTATATGATACACTTCCTTCCACTGTTTTGATCACGTTCATCAAGGGACCGAACTGATATTGGTGTTACTAATCTGAATACCCCCGGAAACCGATTCAACGAAATGAGTACTATATATCACTTGTTCCGTATACGTCGTGATGATATACTTCATTTGAATTCTATGAATTGGCCTTGCTGTGAATTAACGTGTCATGTTCACACAGATGCTGTTTTCAACTGATATTCAAAAATGATAATTTCCTTTTATGGTGTCTTCCGTCTTTCTTTACCTCAACCCCCTGTCCTATCATTACTCACTTAGTACACATGACTATACTGTATGATCGTTATTTTCCTGCACTGATTGACTCCGTGTTTTATAACTTTCGTTAGATTTTCACCTATAGCGGTAGGATGTGTGTTGCACATTATTTCTCACTGTTTCAAACCATGTGGTTATTTTACACCTACACATTTATCTGACAACAAGCTCTTTCAATTCGGGTATGTTTCAGGATATCTTTGCTTCTTCACCCAAATTCAACTAAGCTTACTTACTTTGACAAATTCGGTCTCACAACTCATGGGCAGTTTTACACAAAGCTAATCTGTATACTATTGAACTGATTACCACGCTGGGTCAGTTAATTTTTCAAATCTAGGTTTTGTTACCCCTTACATTCTTCACCATATAAATTTGACTGTCACTGGTGTGTTGTGATTTATCTCATTATAGGAATCAGTTTTTACTTAGTGAAACTAGGACTAGATAAACTGCCACTAATTCATCCGAGAAAGTGTGTAGTGTTTTGTGCTGTCACGAGGTGTTGTTGGAAGCAGTACTATATAACTGAAACAAACTGATTTGAACAAGTTTACCAAGTGTCGAATAAACCATGAGTCTCCGAACAGTGCGAGTTGCTAAGGCTGTCACCCAGCAAGTGAATGAATTGGTATGGGTCTGACAGTGTGCTTACTTCCAACAATCTAAGCACTACATCCCAAAATCACGCAACCAGTAAAAGCATCATCTACGTAGTTAATACCGTCCACGTTTAGTCTGTGAATGTGTACAGGCCAGTCAGTTTTACTCAGCGGCTTGGTAAGTTCATAGGTTTTCACAGAAAGCGTGCGTGTTCCTGTCCCTGTGCTGGTTAGCAAAAAATTCTGTTGAACGGTTTACGGATGTTAGGAAAAAAATCACTGTAAACAAATAAAACGAAAATTCAACAAGGTCTCTGTCCATATCCTCGTCCGCAACAAATACCGGAACACATTTAAACAACATATAGTCAGATACGCGCACTTGCTGATCTGTTGTACTCCGTCAGAATAACGCTCAGAAAACTTGTGGTGCAGGTTGTCTCAGTTCTATCTGAAAATTCATCTAGTGACTCCTTAGACGCTCGTCCTTATATAGTGGAAGATGTGTCAGTGGAGAGCATTTTGTGCGCAACCACCAGGTCTACCTTGGGATGTCTGTAGTTCACTGAGAATTGACCAAGTTTCGTTAGTTTTTTCAGGGTGTGGAATTTTTCCTGCGCCCAGTAGTTTTTTAGTGGTTGATCTCTGAATACTTTCAATAAATGCCAAATCTTTCTTATGATATGTTCGACGAACCTGTATGTTCGTTTCCAGGTGCGGGTAAATTATGCGGGTGAACATGGGGTAAAAACTTCAGGATAGAAATTTTACAAATTTTTCCTGTGAGGTTCAGGGTATCTTATGCCATTTTGGTCGTGGTTGCGCCAGTCAAAAGATCATTCACACTGTCTTTCACTATACTCCCTGGATCCTCTTCATATACTGACACCAGCAGCTTTGTGTCAGCACAAATTTGATAGCGACCGTGCGCAACTTTGAACTTGTTGACATTGAACAGCAAGTTACTTTCTAAGAACCACTAAGTTAAACAGGTGAAATTGTCTTGTAACGTCATCGCGTCATTCAGACACTGTAGAACTTGCCACAGCCTTGTATCATCCACGTAGAACAACAACGGCGGTTTGACTGAACTGAGTGGTTCAAGATCGAAAGGAATGAGTAACATAGGTTTTAAGAATGATCATTGTGGAATGCCGCTGTTAGTGGGAACTACCCACCCCCCTGACAATTACGCATTCATTCTGACGTCGAGCCGACTTTTAGTCAGATAACCATCTGACTAGGTGTCTAAACGCTCATCAAGGCCATAACTACTGGATTTTCGCAAAACGTGGAATGAACAGCCTTGTCAAAGCTTCTGTTCAAGTCAATGTAAACCAAGTCTATGGTCATCCCTACGTCTGCAACGTTCGTCTGAACATCACGAGCAATCAGCAAAGTCCTGACACATTAGTATCCCTTGAAAAGCCATCCTATAGACTGATGATGAGTTCGAGGTCTTCATGTTAGCCTGGAGAGAGTGATCTGATAAGCACTCCAGTGAAGGTTACTGAAAAAAGTTATTGTCCGATAGTATGCTGCACCGTCTTCGCAGCAACCTTTGAAGATTGGTTTGGTTTTGAACTGTTTCTGAGCTTTCGCTAAACAACCGGTTGACCAGGAGCGTGGCATGACTTTTCAAGACGACCGGAGATACTAAGTTTGGACAAGGTGATTTGTGGGTTGGTAGATTATTCAACTTGATTCTGACGCGTGACATTCAAATTTATGATAATTCAGTCGAATTTCTGTCTATGCGGTTAAAATTCGTTCGCGATTGGCAATTATGCACACTCACATACCGTTTGTCCACAGTATTGACCGACACCGCATCTGTCTTAGTAAACCCACCGAAATTTTGCGTATGCGAAATGTCAACCTGGTTTCTTGTGTCTTAGAAAAGCCAAGGATTCGTCTTAATTTTTCGAACAAGACCACATTGATAGCAAAACTCACCTCTGATAGCATCTGTTGATTTTGGCTAAAATCATTGAAATTCGTGTTCAAATCACCACAGTTGAAGGTAAGAATCTGATGACAAAGCGTCCGGCCTGAGGCTCGAACCACCGAGCCTTCGCACCCTGCACACCGACAACACCACCCAAATACCTAATCACAGCCGGGGCTGTGCACAGCTCCAATCCCAACTACTCTCATACCTATACCCATTGGTCAAACTATCGATATATATCAAATACACATTAAATACTGGCCGAACATTCCTTACATTATTAATCGTGCCCCCTTCTGTATCGACATTACAAACTCTCACTTGTACACTCTGTCTGTTTATTTCGTACCGCATCACTGGACGAATAAATTCCGTGTTCGGAGCTCACTTGGTTATAAGTTGTATAATTTGTTAACCGTTTACAATTTATGTACTGAACCAGTTTCATCCAATAATCTGAATTGTTCCACCCCACCCCACCCGAATCAAGAAGTTTACAACCATCCCGATAGACTGCGTATAGCCGTGAATCCAAACAAATTCTACAGCATCGATGTCTTGATTGCGCTATAGGACACACAGCAAACGTGAGTTCCGTTTATTCTAGCTAATACCGGTTTCAAGTTGACGTTTTCAACGTAACTACATGTTTTTTTTCCATTTTTAGACTTTTCACTTGTCTCGTGAGTCGTAAACGCTTTGCTGGAACAGTGCTGTTGACTGCATTTGAGATTGGCTACGAGACTAGTGATGGAGTCAGGGCATCCAACTTTGCCCAGCTGTGGCATCGACCGAGTAAAAGCTATCCTGGTAGAGACCGTTAACTAGACATTTTGGGGACTGTCTTCTCCAGTGATACTTGAGTTGCTTACATTGTTAACTTCGTTGCCAACAGTAAAATCAAGACAAGACAGCGTCTGACGAACCTGCTACTTGGATATACTACAAACCTCAACCTTCCATCACCCTCCTCTAACAAAATTTCACAGTGGAGGATTGCACTGATGTGTTGTGTTGCAAACTATCGGATGAATACACTGGATCGATATCGAATTGGGCGGTGCATTACAGAACCAGAATTTTCCGCTGTGAAATAAACGAAACGTAAGCCTTGGTTCAGAAGAATAGGCAGAAGGATCCCGAGTGCAAAACCCATCTGGTTTCCTTCAGGAATGTCTGTGACAAAATGGAAAGTACAAGATTTACACTGCATTGTAATGTACAAGTTTTCCCAAACCAGAAGATTGAAGGACAGTTACAAAAAGTAGTGATTAAAATCACCAATTCAATGACAAACTTGGTGGAATGAAGACCGCGCATTTGCAGATATGTGAAGATGACCTCCGATCTGTTCTGGAGATTTCTACCCATTGTGACTGGACAAAGTCGTTTTCCTATGAGTTGGAGATGTTTTCCGTTTAGATAAAAAAATGGGGTTCTTTGACAGCCCCATGAAAGTTGTTGATTTCAGCCGTAAGGCCACTTTTGTGGATCGGTTCAAGAGATATCCTGATTTTTCTCTCTTGTCGCCCGAACTTCCAACTTTTGCCGTGCGCGCTGGGATTGCATTGTTTGATTTCCAATTTTTGGATCAGCTGAGATGCCTTCGAAAGTGTTTGCCACCGAGAACAAGCAGATCACTGTTTGGTTTGCCAAATTTACCAAAACACAAGCTGCAGTAGTTCATACTTCTACAGTCGGTAAACATTAACAACAACAAAAACGAAAGCAGCCATGTTTTTCGACATACTGAACATATTCCATGTTTATCATCGTTACTGCGGACAAACATGTTTTGTACAGATAACGGAAAGTTCGGATAGATTAGTCTTCCTGTTCGTTACGACAACGGGAATTTACTCAATTTCCCTCACAGCACCTGACGACTCACTATTGTGTGCCCCACGGCTATATGTGGTTGCAGTTTTTTTCACGGATTCTCACAAAGTTTCCATCCTATATCGACTACCTTACAACATATCCTATCAAAAAACCACTTAATTATCCCCTAATTTTGCCAACTCCTTCAAACGTTTCCACGTTTATGTGAAACTCTGTTCACAACCGGTCTAGGGAATACCGGTACTACATATTCTGACCAGATTTACTCGAAGCAACCAAACAATTCCAAAATATATTCAAAACGCGATAAAGAATGCACCTACAGTTCACGAGACCGAAGGAAAGGTGGTAATACAAGTATTCTGTCAATGAAGGATCCTTCCGTTTGCCGGCAAAACATCTATGTCTAATACGGTAGAGCTACTTTGGAAGTTCGAACTCCAGTGAGATTACCAAACCTCTACCGTGGATTACATGGCCCAACTTCCCCAGTGAAGTGACTACAGTGTTTGTTATTGCGATTTTGGTTCGTGAAATCTGGGATCCAATCTGCGTCAGACATTGCTGATACCGTTACTATGATTTCACGTGAATAAACATCGCTTCTGTTGCCGTTTTAAATTTTGGAAACAGGTTATTGTTCAGTTGTGGATAAGGTTTAACTTCTGCTCTCTGAAATTACATGTTAACGATAGGTACGTCACGTTTTGATATCCTTTCCTTTACTCAATAAGATCATTAATTCATTCATTTACCATAAACTCGATTGCACTGACCTCGTGATAATTGGTGGACTTTTTGCGAGATTCGCTCCTATTTAGTTGCGTTCTAGTTGACAGACTGCACTGAGTTAATGTTAGTAGAACGCCAACGGTTAAAATTCCGTCTCTCTAACTTATTCTTGACTTGCGGAAGATGCCTAGCAGGTTAAACGTAGAGACATCACACCCATCCGGTTGGTGTTAAATCCTTCTAAGTTTGGAGACGGCAATGTTAGAGAGATGTTTTAGAATTAACAAGATTAATTACTTACAGTGTCAACTTATCCTCCGTGACAAAACTGATTGATGGTGTTTGTTGTTCCCTCGGGTACTCACAAGCCTGCCTGCTACTCCCTTGGAAGCAACGTGGTAAACAAAGAAGCCCCGTTTGGTCGAAAATACAAGCTACACAAAACATTCATAAACAGTTACAACATACACTGTTAGATGCGAAATAACCAAGGGATTGCAGCTAACCCCTTCAAAAAATTGCATGTTGCAGATACGTCGGTTAGGTTGTTCCTTGAGCAAGACAGTCTCTAGAAGTGAGATCTTTATTCGTTCTTGCAATAGTCTCCTTGTGATGAGTCGCTCTATTAAGAAACGCGATGAGCAGCTTGGATATCCGTAACTCATTAATGCTTTTGATCATCAGCCAGATATCAGTAACCGAATAGCGTAACTGAATAACATCTATAGTCCGGTGGCTGTAATGACTTTGCATTGTAACCGTTTACGTGAAACTAATCAATCGATTTGCAAATGTCTGCAACTCAACCAAAAATCTCAACGTAGATCACGAATGAATAGAGCAATCTGGTTTTCCTGATTATTGTGAGGTTAATTGTGAATGACTGACCTAAGCTCTAATGTATGCTGCAATATTCTGAAAATGATTAATAGATCAGCTTGTGCGTTGTTTGGCTGAGTAGATGATGCTGTTGAACTTTGTTAAAAGTACGCTTGCAGACTTAAAGATGAACAACCGTAGAGTCGGATATGAACACGGTGTCCAGCGTGCCTGGTGCCAGCTATCAGGTGAAAAACATTTTTTGTGGGTTCACTCGGAAAAACCTCAAGTTCACTTTAAGGAGTTTTTATTCAAAACGACAATCAGACGAGTGTGCCGTCAAAATTTGCCTCTCTGCTGTGGGCAACCTTTTCAGCTACGCGGGATGCCAACAAGTTTACATAATGTGCATGTGTAGTTGAATCAACTTAACCAGTTCGAAATTAATAGACATTTCATAGCAGGGTGGTATGAAGCTTTCCGAGAAAATGGAAAATACCTGATTCACTAATGAGCTCAGATGTTAACACCATCCTTTATCAATGTCTCTTAATATCTTGGTCGCTCTGTTAGTTATTAATTCTGCTAGCAGAGTTTAATTTTGAATGAAAGAATAAAACAATGACTTGCTATTTTGCGGCAGTTTTAATCATGGAACAAAACCACGAACCACGCGCATTCCGTCTGTGTGAAGGAGGTAGTCGGTTTCCGTTTAACTACAGTGAAACCGTTATTGAGTTATGAGTTTGAGATACTTAATGATCAGGCGTATCAGGGGCATACATGAGAAGTTGGGTTCAAATTATTTACCTACAGGAAATTCAGACTGTCCAGAGATAATCGGAGTATGGGGCACATGGTGATAACCTGTTCTGAGCATGGCTAAACATTTATGCCCATGATGACAAGGAGGGTGAACATAGCGGGTGCTATTACCGTGTATCAGGATTATTTGAATTAAAATGGCCTAGTTCTGAGTCGGATAATATTAAACAATATTCGACCGACCATCAAAATCTTGGAATTACAATTCGTTCCTTTAGATTACGTGAATTAAAAAGATTATATGCTCGCACGCTGCGCACCTTTGGGACACAGGAATCAAATAACTATTTTCCCTTAGGTATACAACAGCTGGCAGTTTGCTTCCACTCTGTGAATGAACGAGACATCAGACCGTTATGTCTAGCATTAGTACACTCCTGTTGTTAATTGTGTGTCCAGTTACTGACAGGTAACTCTGTTTACATTCTCACTGATAGAAAACACCACAGTAGTTCACCGTGTCACTGAAATATGCGTCCAGCTCTACCAACCAATAGCCACGCTGTAATTTTACATCACTTACATGTGTTCCTGATAGATACATACGCATATTCACTGGCATTTGGTTTTACTGTGTCTGTCTTCAAGATAATTTCATGGTGGTTTTTCAATTTCACGATATACTTAAGGACTGTCCAACATAGATATCGTTGAATGTATTTGGTGAAGTGTTGTTCCGTTCAACTCAACCTCATTGATGTAAGTTTCCTCAATGATACTTTCAACAGTAACAGAAACAGAATACTAACAACTAGTGAATATCCTTCCCAGGTGCAAATCCGCGTACAGTTTATCACATTTCATTTCGGTTACGTGTTGTTTCTCTTTATACAAGTGTTCAGCAATTGTGCACTCAAAGTCGCCAAATTTTGGAGGTTGGGCATGTTATGCTCTATTCTCATTCTTATCAAAGATTGAACAATTCGGAATTCAGTGAATTGGCAACCAAATGTCATATCGTTTGCATATGTGCAAAACTATGTATTCACAGTTACCAAAAATTTGAAAAACGAAAAAGCGTGTTTAACATACTGTGTATTTAAACAAAAGTCTCGTGACCAGTGAGTTCCATAACCTTAACGGATGGGGGTTCTTGTGAATAAAACATCACTTACAGTTAATGCTAACTCTTACATAGCATTGACTGTTTTAGTAAATCTCTTCTAAAAAACAGTGCTATGTTCATTGTCATGAAAGCTTGACAGTAATTCATAGAGTTTGCATGGTTGGGATATGAACTCATTCCACGTTTTAACTTGGTCAATCTTTTTGGTGTCTAAGCTATCAGGGACCCCCTAAGCATGACGGAGTTATCACATGCACATATCAAGCGGCATTCTGCAGTGGGTAACGTTCCGAATACCTGGTCACCCCGAGAATAGATTTGGCAAATATCCTGTTAACTTCAAACGACGTAGGATTTGGCTAATTGTTCATTTAAATCAGCTCACCATAATAAATAATCATCAGTTTGCATTTCATAGAAAATGCCGTGACGCAGTAGATGATAAGATATGATATGGTTATCGGGCATAGTGTTCCTCTTTGATATATGAAGGTATGTCTCCATGTTATCTATGCTACGTCAACAAAGAAACGTGATCGTTTATCGCAATACACGCTTGAATCGACGGCTAAACATTTTCAACGAGCAACAAACGTGCTTGAGAAGGCGGTTTCTTAGTATCGCATATGGAAATACTTCAGATCAACTTCCTTCGCTACTCACAAATTGTTGACATAGATTATAGTAGAGATTTTTTGTATACCAGTGAACAGACTGTATTTAGCTGCATCTTACAGCTGTGCTCTAGAGTTAATGTGACTAACAATCTTTGAAACAGTGGAAACCACAAATGAATGGTAATCGTAGATCACATGTCTCGAAGGCAAACAAACATGTATTTACCGCATTTAACCACTGTAATCACATCGTTGAGGGTCTCTGAGAAGTTTTTGTAAAACGGTTTGAGTATACATTACTGTGCACAATCTTTGAGGTTCCTCAGAATAGTGGATTTGCAAGCAAGCAGGTCATCCACTCATTCTTCCTCCTGGTGTTTGTCTGAGCTTTTCCTACGAACCTCATCGGACGCAAGCGTGACGGTAGTCGATCAACTTAAGTTGCCTTAGATTTTAGAATGTCTAACTTATGCGACAAACATATTGTTAATAATATCATTGCATTCGTTTGCTGTACATAAATGACATGAATATGATATCGTCATGTAGTTCAGAGATCGTAAAAATGCCATTTCATAACATGCCATTCTTTTAAGCATTTTGGTAAATTTTATAGTTCATATGACACCTAGTTGAAAGCATTCTGGTGCTCGACAGGATTCGAATCAGCGAATGAAGTCAGCTGCGCTAATTATATATATTACAAATCCAGTGTTTAGCAGTGACGCCGGCAAATTTCAACGTAAATTCTATTCGGGTAGCCTGTCACTTGGATGGTTTAGCTGACTCCATACCACATAGTGCATTGTGCAGGTAACTAAGGAAAGTGTGAAAGTTCCGGGTTTCCGGCATGACATCACAGCTCAGATGATAGTGCACATGTTACATGTTGCCAAATTATTTCGGTCGCTGGTTTCAATCCTGCTGCATCTCAAACTTCTTTGATTGGATCTCATTTACTTCTTCGTCAACTAAAGGCCCACCTACAGGCTACAAGGAATTGACATTTGGCATTTGGAATTAGATTTTTTCCAACTCAGTCTTACGGGACATATAGTCTACTCTCAAACCGAGTGATAATTACTTAGCTGATAAGTTCTGCAAGTAAAAACTCTGCATTTATCCATCTTTGAACTCAGGAATTTTCTCTGGAGAGTATGTGATACAACTGGCTGCACAAACATCCGACTAAGAACTTCCATTGGGGTGTATTTTTCCAGTTCCATCAACCGCATCGTTTTTGAACATCCATAGCGGTTGATAATGATCGACAGAAGAGCAGGTGTCCGGGTTGTTTAGTACAAGACCAGAATATCCGAGTTTTCAATTGTTGTCCACTTTTCTGCCCTCTGTCTTTCAGTTCCGTTTTCGTCTATGCTTGACAGGGGATGCCAGGTGCTGTGGTCTTTGACTATGTGAGTAACGCTTATTCAACTTTTAAGAGACTTGTCAAGTAGAATCAAAAAACTGAAGCTTACGTGGCTTACGTTTAGCACTAATATGCTCATCATTATCCGGTTATCCAGAGAGGCCATCACGGAACGCGGCACACTGAAGCGCAAAAGCTTCAGAATTAAGAAAATGTGATTCGCAGAAGTTCACATATTCCGAAAATCCATAATGAAGTTCAGTACACAGAGAACGGCACACATCCAAGGAGCGCCTACACGTATGAACTTTGCTTCTAGTGCACACTGGGTCAGCCGCCGATGTTTTCATTTGACCAATGAAAAACTTAACAAACTCGCGGCCGTCAAACATGCAGTTCCGTTTTAAATTGTTTATCTATGTACTGTTTGCTACACAATCCAAGAGGGTTATTTCTTCCTGGACAGATCGCCGCTGGGCGTGTTGAGTAAGCTCACCTATAACTACGGATGATTGGCGAAATGTGTACAGAGCTGCCATCCTTGAATCAGACCCAAAAGATGGTGAGAGTCGTTTGATACCAAGTTTGCAACATATTGCACTAAATTGAGCTGTCAAGACACCAGCTGCCTGTTACGCACCAGGTATTACGATTGTCTTAGCAAGTGTCACCTTACAATTTGCTACTAACAGCCTACACACAAACTTCGTCAGTTGCTGTCCCCATATACGAAATCACTGCATGGAGTATTCCATATACACTGCAAAATATACGATGTTCTTCCTGCTTTAGCAAGTTACAGTGAAGAGACAAAATCCACATTGATGCATAATGGGGTCATCCCATTCCGTTCTCCCCAAATGAAATTCCTAGAGAACTACTGTGACCAGAAGTAGAATTAAAACTACTTGGCACAATCCATTTTACAAAAATCCGATCGACGACATCCTTAGTCGTAGATCGTATCTTTCTCAGTCAAGGTTTGTTCATGTTCAGGATAACCGAGGTTCACTAGTTTAATTGAATGTAATCCATTTTGTGGAGTGTGTTTCACAGTTCTGTCATTATGTATCCACTTGAGCAATCGGAATACTTGTTCTAGATAAGTGAAACATTCATCAACACCAAAGCAACCTTCCAACAGTTAGTTTACATCTTTACTATTACTGTATCCACACATGCCTCTTTTAATCCTGATTGTGCACATGGCACAGAATATAAAGATAACGCACCAAAAAAGTTAACCGCTAGTTGGAATTCCCTCGACCCCCAATGTTTTCAACATTTTCAGATAGCCATGCAAACCGAATGGCACTTGTGTCACTCGACAGACATGTGACTTGTAGAAAAGTTTCTTTGAGTTTCCCGTCTAATGCGACTTGATTCCTGCAAGACCTTAGCAGCATTCTTGAGCTCTGATTCCGAATGTGGCCCTCGTTGCTAGTGTACTTCTCGGATACTTCTTAGTACGAAACAAATCAATGCTTTAAATATGGATAGTACTTTTGGCTACTTCACGGTTTTAGTGAACAACGAAAAGTTCGGATTGCGCAATCGTACTGCTACTTGAGAACGACAAGTTACATGTTTCTCAAACATGTCTGATTGCTTTACCGACTGACGATATTCTACCGAATGTTTCAGGCCATCTGTATGGGAACCGGTAATTTCTTGAGTAATGTGGCAGATTTATTATGTCAGATAAGATCCAACTGTGAACAATCAGGGTTTCTGCTGGATTCGAACAAGCGACAGACGTAGCATTCCTTAACTCGGCATTCCATATGAGACAGAGGAACGAGTGTGTAACAGAGTCCAAACGTGGAAGTTCTGAGCCCCTTGTGTGGCTTCATAGCTCAGCTGGTGCAGCGCCTGCCGCTTTGAGGCACGCTGAGTCTGTCGCTGGTTCGAATCCAGCAGAAACCCTGGCTTTTCACAGCTGAGCCTCACATAAAATTTCTTGGGTACTGAAAATGGTTAACCTCTGGTCCACACATTCCTCTTTCTGGATTGTGCAAATGGCCTATCTATGCTCCAGTCACTGACCATGAAAGAATTGAAACATAACAACCTAATAAAGTTTGCATGATAAAAGTATGAACAGATTTTCCTGTACATTTTTCAATGACTTAGTGAGTGTCGAGTGCACGGCAACCTGCAGTAACACTAACCCAAGTGCCTTCTAAATGATTTGGCCCGAGATCTCTCAAATGCGGTACATTTTGAAAGTGCTCACCGCCGGTTGTCCGGACCTCAGTAGATCTGGTTCTTTTTAACAAATAAGCATTCTATACGTCTATCTCCTCCTCTACTGATTCAAAAGCATGCTTACTCCTTCATGCTTTGTTCGATTGCTACCAGTGACATTAAAGCCACGTTGAAGCTTTTTCTGGTTCAGCCACTCCAAGTTGCTTAGCGAGCTAACGGATAACTACCGTGGTGTTTGTATTTTCATACAGAAAAGTGTGTGAGTGTTCATTGTAATCGGTTGTGTAAATGTTTACACCAGTAACTCCATGATCGTGCTTCAACGACATAATTCAGTGACTGCGTTCACTTTTACTTCGAGTCTTTTTGATTAACGTATTCTGGTTTGACAATGTACGATACTTTCTCAAACAACCTTCGACTGTACGGCTGGTTTCTGTCATCTAACCCACAGTCAAAAGGTCCGCATATTGACAGCGAAAGCGTGCATTGAATATTTTTACAAACCACGAATTGCTGATCCATACCAGCAGTAGAACACGTAAGATTCACCGTAAAATTCAGAAGAATTTCCCATGTCTTCTTTTCACTTAATCTGGTTTCGTTGTCATAGTTTGGACAACCGGGCTGCCTCGTCTTCAATGGAGTGTACTGATTACATGCAATAGCTGATCACATTCGTTGTTTCCAATATGTGCTTCAGTTGCAACCGAATCAACGGAACCTTCGAAAACTTTCCTCGTTCCGGAAGTGTTTAGTCAGTCCACTAACTCTGCCAACGTTCAGTGTATCCATATTGGTAGTGTGCTTACAATTATTACAACAACACCTGCCTCACAGTTCCTGTAGCTCAGAGTCCTCTGACAGCTTCTCGTTTTTTGATGTCAACCAGCTCATTCTCTCAGAGTGCGAGGCTTTTTAGGACTACATTGATGTTGAGCATACAGCATCACTTTTGCAGCAATCAAATGAATCGTAAACAGTTTTTACAACCGTAGCGTATCCCAATTTTTCTATAAAGTATGGCGCGTGTTAAATGCTTCTGTGCACTTGCCTCCGCTTCGATATATTAACTAAGCCAATTTGTCTGGGTGGAACATCTTTACAAGTACATTGTCGAAATGGTTGATGAACCGTCAGTAATCTGTTGTCCCTTCTCTAGAAGTGAGAACTGCTGTGATTGAAGTGAGTTCACTGTGTTTACAAAACCGTCTACTGTTGCTTGACGCGACCGACTTTTGCACCTTCAAATATCCCTACCAGAGATTCATTATTTTCCCAACGGTGATAATTTTTTCGAGAATAACTCTGGAAAGAATTAGAGGACCTTACATCTATCATTTTTAATCATTTTCATCCTGAAGGAGGGGATTACTCTAAGCACAAAAGTGTCGAGATAGCTGTCAGGTGAGTGACGTGTCGGTGCTTTGCTTCCTAAATCGAAACGAATGTGTAGTCGACATTCTCGAGCTCAATACAGTGGCCTGTGTGTTCCAATTCCAGTTCGCGCTCCCGTTTGGAATATAGTACCCAATCTTCTCCATCGAAAAAGTACAAAACTCTCCATACACATGGTTTGAGATATGAAAGGGGTTGTAGTTGAACCTACGGCCTACGAGCGTGTAAACGGAACACAATAACGGTCAGTGAAACGGTGTATAACGGAACGATGGTTAACGATAATGAGCAACAACGGGTTGAAACCGACGACTGTCACAACGGCTGAAAACTTTCGTTAAAACCTGAAAAGTCCACGGCCATGATAGCGATGAATATCACTCTGTTAGTCTTGTTGCCACACCATATTTTTGGGGAAATGGCAACTTCCCCGACAAAGTGTGTAAACTCCCAGAATCAGTTAAGATCGCTGACATTATTCTTGCTTGAATGGAGGAGGGTAAGAGGGTGCCACATCAAACTGTGCAAACTTACCCACCACCCAGGCACAAATCCTGCAGCCTGTTTGGTTGTGATGCTATTGGACCGAAGTTTGAGAGATCACAGGTTCATGATTGAGAAAACAAGACTAAGATTGGCTGTTCGAATTTAGTTGTGAACAACAGGGGCCGTCAGCTCGTGGAATGAATTGCCCACAAACATTTTCAATGCCTTGTGCGTAGATGTAGTCGAGAGACAGCTAGACAAATGTTGGAGCAACCTGTTTCCTCCTTTGTACCAGTTTGAAATATGATTTTCGCTTTGCATTTCAAAATAACCAGTATTTGTCAGTTCTTTTTCATTCCCACCCTTAGGTCGCCACTGAACGCACTCGCACCGACAGAAAACACAGTGTTCAGTCAACCACCAGGATGTCATCACGTGTAGACCTTCATCAAGTTCAAGATTAGGCATGTGAAATTCTATATAACTTACAGACACGGTTGACTGTTGCATCTCAATTTGTCGGCAATATGTTTCAAGAACTAAGTTAACGAACCGCTTTTTTCTATTTCTAGAAGACTAAACCAAGCATTGTAGCAGTTCCATTTGAAGTTAGGTTTTAATGAATCCAGCACATTCTTTTGGTCATGGACTGACGCTTCAGCAGTGGTTGATTAACTTCCAGTTCGCGCTATATATCTAAACTTGAAAAGCATCACTCTCTATTCATGATGTTGAATACGATAGACAGAAGTCTGACAGAACATGAGTTGTTGCGATAATTTTGATCGTGTGAATGAGGGCGTTGTGGAACACAAAAGGCAATCAAATCAGCTTAGAAAACGAACACATTTGAGCTCGCTGTTGCTGTCACTGTCATGGTGGCGGAAAAGATGGAACCATGACCTGTGTAAGCTTTAACAAATCATAGCCATGCGACATCGAATGCAAATCGTAGAACATCGTCGTCAGATAATTTTCGCGTTGTGTCATTGGAATACGAAGTGTGGTGCAAAATGCGGCCTCCTTGCTTCTACGAGTGGTCGCGGATTCATGTTTCCGTAATGTTTTTAGCCTACATTAGTATTGGTTTTGTGATCACGATAGGTACCCACTGCTCAGTCCAACCTATTTGGAAGGTTTCGTGATCATGGCCATACTCAGATAGCATTGAAGTTGGCTGTATTCCGTCAACTATTGTTACACAAACAGCAGTGAAATCCGAAACGTTTTAAAAAAGACAACCAGATAGGCAATACTGCATATTCGTTTAAAAGTATTACCATTAGTTAATTTAGCAGATGAACTAGTGTGTCCAAATTAATCCACAATTTGTTCAATAATATGTAAACTTTAATATCCTACCGTCGGGATAAGTGTCTGGTTTCGGTGTACTGATTGGATTAGGAAACTGTACGATCTTCCAGGAAGACGTTGAGCAACGCGTAGCGATAAACCAATGATCCCAAATATTCAAAACAAGCTTGGATCGTAATGCCACCTTAGTATTGAACAAATTATCATAGTGAATATTCAGACAACCTCAACACTTTCGATCGACAGATCGTTTTCAGGGAATGGGTTACAATTTCTTACTGAACGGGCTAAATATGAACCATAATCATACAATAAGGCATTCACACCCAAAAGATCTCTTCCGAGCAGTGAACAGGTTCAAAACAATGGGGATGAGCCGAGCTCCACAAAAGAGGGTGCACGCACCACTCAAGTAAAGTACAATGACCGACAACTGGCTATTCGCACAACCATCAAATTGACGTGACAAATCAAAATATTCTAGGTCAAGGTCCAGTTAACGTCCAGAAACAGGGGAGGTTGAATGCAGAGGGGTGAATATTTAGGGGAATTGGGTTGGGTCGGATTTTCACATGATTTTAATTCAAAAATTCGATACACATACTAACAGGATTTGAAAGTAAACCTGTCAACCGTGTTTACGTTTGGCCACTGTGATTACGAGTTCCGGTTACTCAATAGAAACGTACAGTTTTCTCTCGATCACATCAGTAGTCACACTTCATGGCGGTTGTTGGTAGAACAACAGATTAAATGAAAGGGAATATTACGCATGCATTCCCCAATAAATATTGCTTGTTCCTACAGGGTCTGAAGCGGGTTCATATGGTTTCAACCTAATTGGCAAAACTGGTCAACAAGATGCCGGACTACTCTTATCGTTGGCTACAGATGGTCATACAAATACCAAACTAATATTTTCCTTATTTTGTGACCTAACGGTGGATGTGATCGGAAATTCATTTGCTCATCACGCTTTTTGCGGATTATATGGAAGTTCGGTAGCAACATCAGAAGTCTTGGTGCTCATTTAGTCACTTACTGCAAGGATATTGCGTTGTCTAGTTTGAGACAGTAAACATTATTTAAAATTCAACTTTTGAAACCGATGAAGATGATCCAGTGTAGCAGCTCCGAGCCAAGTGTGTCCGAAAATAGGGAGTACTTCCGTGGGAACACAGCGGTGTGATGTTTTGCTGAGGAATGATGAATGCGAAATTTTAATCGAGTGAATATGTGAACATTCGTATCTTGCTATGCTCAAGAGCTTATGCAATGCTTGTTTCAATTAAACTGTCCTTTGTGATCTCAGAGTGATGAAACTTGTGCATTCTTGATTGAGTTACTAATGTTTTGCATCATTTTGCAAAATCAAATCCAACTGGAAATTTATCCGTATACCACAAAGTTTTGAATGACATCGTTTTTGCAATCATAGTTTCAGTCGACAAAAAGCGAGAAATCACGTTGTTTCATGCAAAATTTGTCTACAAACAGACTGGAAAAAGGGTGAGTGTATGAAAAGAACCATAAGAATGGATAGTGACAAATATCTAGTTATATCCGAATCTACGTTCCGAAGAATCACTATGATCAACATGAATGCAGTCAGACAAATACCTCCAGTTTCTTGAAGGTTTTCACGAGTACGATAAAATTGTTCTAGGTAGGGAAGATAAGAAAATAGTTAGCGGACTTCTTTCGAAATTTGTATGAACATTCAGAAGAGTTGAACTAGGAGCAGCAGAATAACCAAATGGCACCTGAATCATTCCGTCAGTGAGCATTTGCTGACCATACGTAGTCAAATGATGAAGTTTCTGATTATCATGAAGATTAAGGTTGTGCAAATAGTAACCGTTTTATATGGTGAATTAGATCACAGTATCTTGTCCAATCTGGATTAATCTTAATCGTGGTTGTAAATTGGAGAGGTCATTCTGTAGAGTTTACTGGATAGCCTAGTTGTGAAGGCTAGAGGACACAATCACCCTGGCTTAGCCGAAATTCTCTACTTTTCAGACACGAAGCAAAAAGAATGTAACTTGATACAACCAAATTCCTTAATCAGTTTGGGAGACTTTTAACGAACAAAATGGTCGAATTGAGAATCCGTCGTCTTCGGTATGCCATCTTCAGACCAAATACAACACAATGTATTACTAAACAGATTGGGAATAACACAACGTTATGAGCCAGTTGTAATACTCTACGTTTCAGCCACCTCGGGTGGCCTTCCTCAGGAGTGTTTTAATCGAATTTGTTGAACACCAAGCCCAAACTGTTCAACTTCATTCGTACTAAATTTGGTGCAGATATCTTACAACAACACAATGTATATGAAAATAGTAATCAGGTCAAGATTGTGTGAAATCTAATACAGTTCGAGTCGACTGTTATTTGGAGATAACGGAGATGGATGCCGTGGTGTCGCGTCAGTTGTTCTAACGATGGTAGGCCATGGTAACTTCACTCTTTGAACAAAAGACTTTTGTGTACACATTTGAGGGTTTCGCAGCTGGTTTCCGGTAGCCTCCGCACACAACTGGCCTGAGGTTGGACGACTCTATTAGAGGTGTAGGACAATACATCATCCTCAAGGTTTTGTCGAACTTTCTGATCGGCGATACACTTGGAATGCCTTCACCCCCAAAGACGCAGTTTTCGATGGCACTATCTCATATTGTATCCAACTCATCCACTTGTCCCTATGCAGCAGGTTACATCGGTCACATAACAATGCGTTTATCAGAGAGGATACGTGAACGCCATCCTGTATGGTTGAGTAGCGGATAACAACAGCTTTTCAGCGCAATTTTTACCAATCTGGGCAAATTGGGTTATAAATTTAATTTGTGTTGACACATTCAAGCCGATCTACTGTACTACAGGCGTTCATACCAGAGGTGTGAAAAGTTGTATCCAGGCCGCTGCCAAATTAATCGTAATCCGGCTGCAAAACCTTCATCTATGTGTGCACAGAAATCTTTTATTCAAGCATTCAAGTTACCATGGCCTATTATCGTTAGAACAACTGACGCGTCACCACGGCATCCATCTCCGCAATCCCCAGACAGCAATGGATTCGAACCGTATTAGGTTGCAGGCAATCTTGACCTGACTACTATTTTCATATATATTGTGTTGTATTTGACTTGAAAACGACACACCGAAAAAGGAGCTCGTTCGTCACTTTTTGACTTTTGGCGAACTATACAGTTATACTTAAGCAATTGAACTGAGAATGAGTAGAAGTTTACTACCTAAATGCTTTTAGATAATAGCTGATTGATATAAATTTCCAAAGTCAGAATAGCCTGTTCTTGCTGATGTTTAGAAAAACGTCTAGTATTTACAACACTAAGACCAAATATTACGACTAAGCTGCCCAGACATCACAAATTCGTATAACCAAGATATACCGGCATGATTTTAATGCAATGTTGAAAATAATATTCGTAATTACATTAATAATACAAAGTAAACGTGGACTCACAGTTCACTGTGAACTTACTTTTGGGTTTGAAGTCTATGTGGGTTGATCAAATAAGCTGACCAACCATCATCATTCATCGGAATCACGAACTTTAAAACTTTAACGCAAAAAAAACTCACATCTTCCCCAAGCTGAGAAACAAAGAAGTATTTTTGAGTGACCCACATAAATAAGCTCCAATGGTTGATAATTTCCATTATTTCCTGTTTATCCCACCGAAGCAAATTGGTCAGACGGTTAGCCTCCAAATTTATGATGCTTTTCCGTGTGGTTCAATTTGACTTAACTATTTGAAGTATTTAAATTAGTTTCAGATTACGTGACATACAGTCAATAACTTTCTCTTTGGATACCTCGCTTCCTAGTCTTCTCCGTTGCGTATACAAACTGTTAGTATAGTAATTAGCAATCATGTTAGATGCTTGTTGCTAGTGTGTTTCAAATTGCATTCACTAATGACGTGTATGGATGAATGTAACTCGATTGAATTGATTCGAATTATAGTCGACCTAGAGGTCTTAGTGCAGTAACAAACTATGGAATTTATCGAAAAAGCTCCTCCAACCAAAGTGCAATACTTGTCTGAAAATTTGCTCCTCATTACAACACTAGTAGCAACCACTTCAAGAGTCATCCACTGTCTTGCCTGCAGATCATCGTTACGGTTGGTATGCTTTACCTTGGTCATGTGCTATCTGTACAGGGCCCAATTTTGCATTGAATATGTTAAAAATTCAGCAAGACAATAGAAAATGTTTTTGAACAACAGTTTATCAGAAAACAAACATCTGGTTTTTGTAACACTTGTATCGAGCTGCCTACGTTATCACTTCAGTTCAGTCTCACACACATAGCATGCCAATTAGCCACGTTAACCTACAAGCATCCGACATGCTTTGACCACGTAAGGCTGACTATAACATTTCTGACTGTTGACCTCTACTAGAAATTGCGATCAACGCATCGTCCATTGGAAATACATACCCCAATTTGCTCAAAGATGCTACTAGCCGAATACGGTATGCTGCTCACCGGGTTCGCCTCAAGGGAGCAACACAACCACTTTTTAAAACAAACCTTCTCTGATTTCTTTGTCCAAACAAGAATTACTGATGAGTACTCGGGGATTTGGTTTGTTTTCAAGTTGACCATCACTCACATTTGATCGCAGCCTTCGCATTCAGATAGACTTTCCAGCCAGCCTCATGATTGGAATGTCTGGAGTTCAAATCCCGGTCGTGGCAAGTATATGCACTACTGACGAGTTCTAATGAGAGAGAAACTCGAGTCTAGTGCTTCTTTTCGAAAGAGGCTGGCTGGGAAGTCTATCTGAATGCGAACCCCGCGATCAAATATGAGTGATGGTCAACTTGAGCACAAACGAGAATTAGTGACTGCTGCGATAGAGAACGACCTGACCGGAAAAATCAATGATTACGAATGTGTTCAACCTATAATCACATTGCCAAAAAGGACGATGCAGTGCGATCATGGAATGATTCGGAGGCACTTAGTAGTCAAGTTGTGGTGGATAAATTCATGATCCCAACGGCCGATGAGCTACTTTTCAAATTGGCTGACACCCGGATGGATTTAAGGAAAGCATTCTTTCATCTGCCGTCAACGCTCGAATTCAGGCACCTTTCAGCCTACCTTACAGCCGACGAACTTTCCCAGTACAAAGTTTTGCCAACGTACCTTAGTTTGACACCCCTCCGTGAACCACTCACTAGCTGGTCGTCCCTGAGAAGTGGCTTATATGGACAGCATCCACGTATTTGGTCCAACTAATGAAGAGCAAGACTCGTGTTTACTTGCGGTTTCATGACATCTGGCGAAACTTGATCTTCGATTGAACCCTGCAAACAGCAAAATTGATGCTTCAGAAGACAAACTTTTGAGATACATCATATCCGCTGATGGGGTCCGATAAGACGCTGAAAACACTGCAGCCATTGGGGAGGTTCCTGTTTCATAGAATTCACTGGAAATTGGGCGTATAATCTACGTTATCTACCAAACTTCTTCACCATGGCGGGACCATCGTGTGCATTGACGATGAAAATAACCCGCTCTGAATAGAAATCATCAAAACAGTTGGCTTTCGATTAAGTAAAAAATGTGTTATCTCTGTTCCTGTCATGGTGATTTTCGAACAGATATGTTCTACGTTCGGTTCTACGGACGATTCAAATATTGAATTAGAAAGTGATACTACTACCGACGAAAAATGACCAAGATAAAATGATCAGGTATGTTTCCAGGAGGTACACAGTTGCAGAAAAGTCATCCTCAGCTGATGAACGGTAAGCCCTCGCCTACGCTGAGTCATTTGAAAAATGGCACCTTTTCTTTCTCGGATTTATGTTCACACTTCGTGCAGATCATACTACACACACAACCTCACTGAGCAGAGGAACGAACTGATTCAAGCAGCTGAGAATAAACCGCTGGTACGCGACGCTATTATTGTATAACCTCCGGACTAAATTCCATCCAAGCTGTGAGAATCAAGTCGCTGACGGACTTTTCCGACTTCCATTGGATGCAGCTGACCGCACGTAAGAAGAGAAGTTCATGGGTTGTGTATTCAGTTGTTACGAATTGCTAGTCATCAACAAACAGGAACTTCAATCTGCCAGTCAGGGCCATGTGAACTTGATGGCGATCGATAAGTAGTTTATACAAGGGTGACCTACAAATAACAAATCCATCGGTGAGATACGGACACTTTATGTTTAGTGACAGCTGTAGATGACAGGCCTATATGAAGACACATGTTTGTAGCGCCGTTTGAGCTCATTCCTCGGATCATAACGTGTGTACCCGAAGGTCACTCAGGAATAGTTGAAACGAAAAGCGGAATAAAGGAATTGTTCTGGTGACTAAGAATATCAACAGCGATAGGAGAATCGGTTTGTAATTGTGTGACCTGTCGAAAATCCAACAAAAATCTCAGGTCAGCTGACGCATCGGTGCAACCTGTCACCTACTCATCTGGCTTTCAAAGTGGAGATACATCTGTGTCGGCGTCCGTCTGATTCCTACTTGACTAATGTCATCATCATCATAACAGCCATGAGCCTGACCAAAAGGTACTGTGGCTGGGGCCACCGCTCACCTCAACAGTGTCGTGGAATATCCTAGAAGGAAACATTACTACGAAGGTCAACAAAGATTAAAGAAGACTATGCGGAAGAACTAGAAATGGTATGGATACAGGTACGCCATTGACTGCGACACATCGCCATCTCGGATAGCGTATTTAACCAGCGGTTTGGGTAATCACGAGGACACTATCCAGGCAGGCGATCTTTGCTCACTTTGCTCAATGGAGCAGTCATGGTCTTCATATTACGTGACCACGTTGTTGCTTGACCAACACGCGGTTTTACCCAACTGTTGGTGGCCTCAGTATATAAAGCCCAGTACGGTAAACGCTCAGATGGAATACAGAGCACTTGACACAACCATCGCAAGCTGTGCAACGTAACTACTTGACCAATTGANGTTCAGCATGGTCTGCATGTCTTCGGCAGAGGGGCTAAGTAAGACAATGTCGTCCACGTACTCCAGACCGGTCAATATAGCGCCAGGAAGCAGCTCAACACCACGCCCACTGGATTCATGAAGCGCACCCTCCAGAATGTTGTCCATGACATAAGTGAACAGGAAGGGGGAAATCGGACACCCCTGACGAACACCACTAGAAGTGATGAACGCCCGAGACAGTTGTCCATAAACTCTCACCCTGGTTGCAGAGTGAGCGTACAGTGATCTCAACATATTCACGTATTCCTCTGGTACTCCCTTGTGAAGCAGACAGCTCCAGAGAACGTTACGAGCAACTGAATCGAAAGCAGTCCTCGGGTTCAAAAAGACCACGACCGTCGGCTGCCTATATGAATGCCGATGTTCCAAGATCAGTCGTAAGGTAAAAATGTGAACAACACACCCCCGACTGGATCTGAATCCTGCTTGTTCTTCGCGTATCTGACTTTCCCTGGGTTTGGTGAGCCGACGTAAAATGAAGCCAGTGAGTAACTTGGACGCAACAGACACCAAACTGACTAATGTACACCTTACTAGGGCTTACTCAGTAGTGGGATCCAAACGGAAGTTCTTCCAGTTGCTAGCCAGTGTTGCACATGACCGAACACTGTTTGATGAGCTCGGATATTCGATTGTATTGGGACTGCTGCTGATGGTGGGTTACTGAATCTCAGAAACACAGTGAATGTAAAAGACCGAATGGTTTGTTTTCTAATAGAACGCTGGTAATTGACTTGTTCTCAAGTTTAGCCCTCAAGTATACTAAACCCACACTGAACTTCATGAACGCGAACAAACGTTAACTTGTCCTGTTAAATATGAATGTCCTCGTAAGTTTGTTGTTTCGTTTGCCTGTTTAAACACGAGAGGGTCAGAAACTCTCATGAATGTTAGCTAACTGACAGTATCTTGTCATGTTTACATTGGTTACCAGCCACTTTTATATCAAATAAAATGCGTAAATATTCCTGGTCAACATGCGAGCTAGTAAATGATCCAGTTGGTTACAGTCCGCCCAAACCACATCATCGGTGGTCTGTCAGAGGTATGAAATCTCGATGTCTACCGCCTGACCAAAATGCCTCAATCCTACACTGAGAACCTTGAAAGTCATACAGTGGAAACTGCAGTTGCAATCAAGGCGAGTGAGACTGAAAAAAATGGTCGTTTTTGGTAAAACAAACTGCGACTGACACAAGTATCACTTATGTTTAAAAAGCCATATATTTACATTCATGGTATGCAACTGTTATTAACAGAGTAAATTAAAAACAAAGCCTCACATGAATATCACAAGTTAAGAATACAGAATCATATCAGAAATACCACAGGTTTTTTGTACTGTCACGGAAGAACTTCCCAGTGTGACTCAACGTATCGTCTGCTGTTGTGTAAAGACACGAACTTTAATGTAATAATGAACTAGGTAAGTGCACCAATTTAAATGCCACATTTTTCGATTGTCGCAAAACGTTAATTAACCCTTTAGTATTAAATGTTCAGTGACACAATTGGTTTTGTTCCACATCAACTGATATGCACCAAATGTTACATTCATGAGTTTTTGTTCACAGTAATCAGATTGCATTGAATGCACCGTATTTTATTTCCTTCGAATGATTGTGCAGTTGCTCCATATCCTGAAAGACGAGTCCATGGATAATTGATCAGCTCTCATGAACTGATTTCGATAAATCATTAGTCAACACTTATAAGCGCTCGGTGAGGAAATTCACTCATACTTGTTGAAAAAACTGGCGAATTTGATCAATTGTAAGGCTAGATTGTAACTAGCCTTGATGTTAACACTAGAAACACTATTCCTTACTCTAATGCAAAAAATGTGATCCGATGTCCAACAATACTGCTTTCGACCAACAGTTGTGAGTGTGGTATATCACAGAATTATTTATCAGTAGAATCCCATTTATCTTATTCCATGAATTTCCTATCACCGGCAATCAATTACGAAAACACAGTCATTACTTACTGAGTTGGGTCTTCAGCATTGAAGCAGGACACAAACCGAGTGATTAAAACATCAAGTCGGTTGTTTATCAAGCTGATGTTAATACAATGAGTAGAGAACCGCGATGAAAAGTTAGTTTGACCGTTTGGCTATCGTACTGTCATTGAGTGGAAAATGAGACAGACAGTTTGTTCCATTTTCTGGATTAATACTCAACAACAAGTCATCTTATCGTTGAGCTAGATTAACCACAATGTCCCACTTATACAGGACGCTCATTACGACGGGACAGTGAGTGCTGAGACAAAGAAAACACAACGTAGTCGTTTAGCAAACGTACGGGGACATCCCATTCTCCAGTAGGCACAAATGATTGCCGTGACGTAATTAAACACTTGTTGGAAGAAAATTTGAAGTTCACCATGAATATCTGCAAGGATGTGTCAGTAAATGTGAAGAAAGATCCAAGAAATGTCGGAAGTTCGAACCCGCAGTTAACTTACAGCAAGATAGGCGCAAGTAAGATATAGTGGTCCAGAGGGAAATCTGAATTGCACACTAGGATTCATTTCCAGGTCTCAATTTGAATGTGTTTCGTCCCTTATGCGTCTTCAGCTGTCTTGAGAAGTATTGTCTGGCAATTTTTTATGAACTGTTGTATGTGGTTTCGATATCATCCATAGCTGTGTGTGATGTTTCAACATGTGTTGGCGGAAAAGACTGCATCAGACCAAAACTATTTTGGCCCTTTAGTTCAACCTCGTCTGATTTGCTAAATCAGTGTACAGGTCAACAGCACTCTGCGAAGCTTGCTGTAAGGATGCACAAAAACCACACCAATTACACTGTCAAATTGTGTAGGACCGGAATTGTTCAGAATTATGGGTTCGTAGAGGGTAACTTTCAAATCGGTCAGTTGGGAACCGATAATGTGGTGTTTCGAACTAACGATCTCACGATGAACTTTCGAAGGCAATCTCTCATTCGTTCCATCACGGGTTCAGCAAATGCGTTCAGTTGCCCTTAGCTGTGAACCCTCGTTCTACAGAGATATGATGTGATCTCAGATAACTTATAAAACCAAGCACTATCTCTCTCAAATACAGAACTTCACTAAAACATCAAGCAAGGAAACAGATTCGTCAAAAAGTTTAAAGTAAACACATATTCAACACGAACGTGATTGTCATGTCATTAGTGATAGATTGATTAGGAACGTGCCCGAAAAGCTGTGTAACCATAACGCACAGTGTCTGAATAGTCTTTCTGTTGTGTAGATCAAAAGTGTTCATATTTCCGTTCGTGGAAAACCAGCCAAACTCCTGATAAACCGGATTGTGGTCAATGACAAATGGAAACGGTGCTAACTAATCCAACCGAAAAAATGAGATGTTTAGTGTCTGCAGCGTCTCTGAGCCACGTTGTCTCAAGCGTTTAAAACGTTGTCGTTATTAAATTAGCCAAGGAGCCATGGTGAATTAGTTGTCTAGTAATTCTGCAGACATTTATCTCATGCGGAACTGTCTAGTATGTAGGAATGTAATGGTTCTTTGGGTTGCCGGATGCTAGTCTTAACAGGCCTTTCTATAGCCGTACAAATACTGCCTGCTTCAATTGATGGAAGCAAACAATTAGCACATCTTATGAACAGAGAAAATTTTATTCGCTTCTGGAATTGCCTCTTTGGGGAGCCCCGTATATGTTGGTGATACACTAGTCAAAAGTGACGAGACGAGGGAGGAAGTTATGATGGATCAGAAGGGCGTATTACGCACCGATGAATTATCAGTCACTTGAGAATTTAACCTTGAAAAACTTACATCCACAAATTTATTAAGTGCCTGAGGTCAAACACAGTTTGATTGCTAGATCAGTGCAGTATGACAAGAGGCATGATAATACGGTCCGTTTTGCTCTTCAGCATACAAGGCCACATTTGACCTCACAGTTTAGCATCCTGTCCAAATCTAATGGTTGACCGGTTTGTGCACTGGAAGGACAGTTGCAATATTATTGACCGGCTAACAGAGCACTTGGATAGAAGCAAACGTAACAGCGCGGAATAATTGTAAATTGTTTGGCTATTGGAATTCTGTTGTGAATTCATTGAGACCCTTACTTGGAATCATTCCGTTATACAAAACAATCATGTATGTACATATGGACACCCAACAATTAAACATCCTCATACTGAACAGTATTCACATTTGGTTCTCAATTTTGCATCCACATTCGACCGCTACACTTCGAAAGAACACCTCTACGCTTGAACTTTCATTTCTGTTTTTAGACTGACGGTTGAAGTGCAACTCCTGCTGCTGTACGTGAATCACTAGTCACTCGTTCAGCATACTTGAATCCGGACAGGAACATCTGACTCTGAGACAGTCAAGGCAAGATCAATTCAGTGTACCTGATCAACTGCTACACAAATCATTTGGTGGACTGAAGACGGTTATTTATATGAAACTTATAAGTTTGATTCTTTCTGGCTTAACCAGGGAGTAGCAGAATGTTGTGTATATTTTGAATATATATAGTAAACTTTGCTGATGACAGATCGCAGCCGGCGTATTCCCATAGACGCTTTCGGTCAGTAGTGCATGTGTGACTGCAATGGTTCTTTTCGAAAGTGGCTGACCGAAAAGATTCATGGAAATGCAAAAGTGACGATCAGTTATAGACGATGTGCATTTCATACTGACGAACACCCGATTATTTACCAGTAACCACAATGATGATCCTGACCATTTTTGAAAACATACGAAGTATTCTTAGACCATGAGAATAACGGCTAGGCCCAAATTCATTGACAGATCATTGTCATGATGAGTCCAGACAATTGACACTGTTTGTTTGAACATTCATGCAGGCAATTACAAAACATGTGGCAGTTTTTTTAGGACGAGAATCGCTGAGTAATTACGGTGTATCTGGGATGGGAAGAGACTGTTTTGCGATATGAAAGTTGCCACAATTCGTGAAATGTTTTTCTTTCGGAAATGAACTACACTAGTCCAATTAGGGATCCCCTATGGCATCCCAGTAAATATCTCGAAAAACGGCCTATATTGCCCACGTTTTCAACAAAGATATCGGAAAACAATATAACTACTATTGGAGGGTATTTAAGTACTGAGTAGATGCAACCAATTTTGACATTAAACAGTGGATTGATGCCGAATGCTGAAGAGAAGCAAATTAATGGGATCTGGCCAAGTTGGGCTAGGTTAACCTGCAGCGCTAGAATGTTCAACGGTTTGGTTTCATATCACGGGTGATGAATATTCAGGACATAATTTGTAGGCTACTTTTCGGGGAAGGAAAATTTTGTGTTCGAGAACATCGATCGATTTACTTTGAAGCTAGTAAGTGACAACTGATTTATTAACTGAAAAACTTCCTGAAATGCACAATATTTTTGTCACCTGTATCCAATTAATACAAAAGAAGGCAATCAGATTACTTCAACGAGTTCTAGTCAGTAGAAATTTGTCACGTACTGAGAAACGGTAGGGTTGTAAGTTTCATCCCATTGCTGGTATGATCTCTGATGAGTGATTCGTAGGCAGCATTAAGCCTTTGATTTGATAAATAGTACGAAACACCAAATAACCAAATGCTGCCAGATATTCCGGCAAACTCCAGGTGACAACACCACACGACTACACTCACCACCATTGTGCGCCTCAAAAACACAAATGAAAACGTTACACCTTCCATGTCTGTGTACACAAACCCAGGATAGAATGATCGTACAGATGCTACACTTCTCCCACAGACTTCGTGTAACTCACATGATCAGTGTTACGCGACTACGTCTCATGACTCAAACCAGACAGAAGCCATTGACTGACATCTCTTACCTCAGAAATATATAATCTAACACCCCCATCGAACCCACACAAATGTCCTTTCCAGATTCCCGTAGAACTCATAAGTCAATCTTGTAAACAGCTGTTTTCGGTCATTCTCATCGGGATTTTACAACTACATGGGAATATGTGCGGGTTATATATATGAATTTATGACGAGTTAAACAGGATATTAAAACCAAAGAAATGGTACGGATCACAGTTTACTGAGTGAGGGTGGGGTTGTTGGTGAATGTGTTCGAGTGTTACACTGATGAACGCATATCACATGATAGGCACGCGTAACACTCGAACACATTCACCGACAACCCCACCCTCACTCAGTAAACTGTGATCCGTACCATTTCTTTGGTTTTAATATCCTGTTTAACTCATCATAAATTCATATATATAACCCGCACATATTCCCATGTAGTTGTAAAATCCCGATGAGAATGACCGAAAACAGCTGTTTGCAAGATTGACTTCTTATGAGTTCTACAGGAATCTGGAAAGGACATTTGTGTGGGTTCTATTGTAGAAGCCTGGTGATGAAACACCGAAAACGAACTTGTTTGCCGTGCGTTTCATGTCACGACAATTTAAAGGAACTTGACGTTTATGGTAACCTCTAAGTGATATGGCGATGGAATTACCGCTGAGTTCAACACGGACTGATATTTCCACAGGTAGATTGGTAGGTTATCAGTTGTATGCGAGCACACAAGAGGATCACATCTACGACCAACATGTAAACGATATTTTGGTGTTTAGTATATTGGAAGGAGGTTGAAATGAGTTCACGTGGTGTTCAATCAGACGTACTTTTCCACTCATTTCATTGGGGGTGAATGATTCACACTAGTTCACTGACATAAACATATACCGACACCCGGTGTGTCCTTCCATGAATGTGGTGCGCTAAGAAACAGGAGATAGTTAAGGACCCCCCCCAGATAATGTCAGCAATCTTCCCACTGATAACACAATAATGGAATTAACAATGTAAGCGTCCGCTAGTTGACAATATGCTTCCTATAATTCTCGTCCACTTTAGGGAACCTGTAAGAAATGGGTTATTCAGATTCGGCTTCTTGCATATTTGAAATCGGTAGAACTAAGTCCGCCACACTGTTCCAAAATTTCGGGCACTGTTGGGGAATTTTCCGCCACCAAATCTAATGAGTATTGCTTGGTGAAAAATAATATTATAGTGTGTATACATGTTTACTCATAAAAATGACTGAAGCAAAACGAATCGTTGAGAAAAAATATTGGAATGTCAGTATGGTACAACATTGATAGCACATTTTTAAGAACAGATGTTTTCAAAAATGCGTTTACTCTTTCTGTCATCACTTTGGCTTGGTTACTAAGAGATAATTTGTCTCGTAGTAAAGGCGAGTCCGCCTTGGTGTTTCATACTGGTAACGATTATTAAATAGCCCATCCTATATTGTACCACAGTTAACAATGCATATAGGTTCGAAGCACAAATACACACTTGTGGTTTTTTGGGTAGTTCCCTCTTAAAATGTTAGATGACAGATTTACAGAGCAGTGTGGATAGAAGAAGGAACACTTAGAAGAAAACACGAGCGAGACATGAGACATACCAGGTAACAGGAAGTTTATTCAAAAAAGTCTGGGTTCGATCTTGCGCGTGGTTGGCGGTCCGAAAGGTCGCATAATGGTCCTTGGGATATATTGATCATTATCTGGTCTCGTCTGAACTATTTTTGTGTGACGTTCCGGAATTCCCAGTTCTTCATTTCTTATTTTCAATCTTGACGCACTCATTTCTGCAGGCAATTCAACCAGATGAACACCCACAAGACTCGGTTGCTGAATGGAAAAATGATTAACGCTAGGTCGTTCAGATACCTCCGAAGTGGGTAGTTGAGTGGTGCATGTGTTATCAGACCAGCACATTTCACTAACAGAAGGCAAAGAGATAGGAGCGAAAGATGTGTTCGACACAGACTGGGAACAATTGTTTTTCACTGAGGTAACTGTGGCATGCAGATCATTATCTTTCTTGTTGAATTCTGTTTGTGTGGAGTCATCCTTTGGATGACTTTCTTTCTCATTATCCAGTGCTTCCATGTTTTCTTTCTGTCTTCGTTCCAGCTCCCTGATTTGCTTGCTCAAACGTTCTTTTGCCTTACGTTGAGCAACCAGATCTACTTTAGCCTTGCGGTATAGGCCACGTTTTCTGGTGGTATTTAACACGATCATATCACAGAGCACTGTGGCAATTCCGAGCAAGGCTAACCCGGAGCCTAGATTCATTGAGAACGTGAGCACATTAAATTTTCCTCCAGTTCCGTAAACAGTGATGAAAAATTGAATTCCATGTGCTTTGATAAGGTTTCTTTTGCGTATCCCATTCTCCATGTAATGCTGACTGAATCGAAAGTTCCAACCTTTAGCCACGGGACTTTCGAAATCGTCAAGACGGCGGAATACATATTTTGGACGACACTTTTCAGCATCAAAATCCAGATTGCAATTCCATTCAATGTGTATGGACACCATACCACCGTTTTGCCAAATATCTTTGTTTGAAGCGTCAGAATATTTGAGTATATCACCCAGACGAAATATGGGACAGTATTTCATCTTTTCATCATACGGATTGTAGCGACAGGTTTTCAGGAACACTTTGTCCATCCAGCTGAGTATGTTTCTACGTTTGACCCGATAACGTGGGAATTCAATGCTGTTTTTTAGGATGACCGTGAAATTCTCTGCCGATCTGAGCAAATGCGGCTTCGGTGTGATATCGTATTCCGTGGGGCACCAGCCATAGATTTCGCACACTTTTAGTCCGGTTTGTCTGGTGGAAGGCACACAACGTCCTGTCTGTACCCCACTGCCAACCATGACCAGACGACCAGCCTGGCATTGTGTATCGTTTACACAGTTATTCCCGTAGACGTCATGTGATTCCTCACAGCGTCCTAGTGACTGACCCGGCGTGGACACCAGATTGGTCATCACAAAAAACGCAGAATTCTGCTGCGGTGGGATCACATAGTCAGCCGCATCCCAGACCGAGGCGCCAATGGCTGGATTGTCAGTCACGTTGGCAAATGCGATGCCCTTCAATTTGGCTGTCACTCCGCTGACTGCTTGGTCAAATGACTGATAGCCTTTCTCGTAGACCATGACCCAAAGAACGACATACAGAATTATTCCAAGTTGAATGAGACGAAAGGTAATGCCAACCTTTTTAGAATGAATTTGTACCACTTTCTGCGTTTCATATTCCAACAAACCATTGGCAAATCCCCCCAACATGGACAAGTAACGACCCATCTCATGAATGATAATACTTAAGAGGAGACAACTAACAACTACCAGTACAGTCTATCATGTTTAGGTGGTTAACCTAGGAGATTTTATACATTTCACTTCTTGTCTGATTGGTTGACGAGTTGACCAACGAATGTGTGGTTGAAATTCCCATTAGACACAACTCTCATTGGCTGGTCTATGACCATTTAATTGATGCGTTTGCCCACCTTCTTAGTTCCATCAATAACACCAAACTCCTTCCGAATATTTGTTTATTAGTCACGCCGAAGTAGCAAGAATGTCTTCAATTTCTGCTTTAGTAAAAAATAATCACAGTTTAATGCTGACTACGATTTGGTCCATCATTACAAAATAAGGAATGTACCACTTCAACTGATGAGTTTAAATTTTTGTTCGAAAACCACATTCCACCATGGTCAGTTTTGTTTTCAGTTGAATTCTTCAGATAGATGGTGCGGAGAATTTTATTTTATACGTTTGTGAATTTATTGGTCTCATCGTTGTGGATAAGTTTTACTTTGGGATAGTCCTTAACTATTTTTATATACCACTTAGATTGAACTAAGTATTTTTTGGCGGATACTCAATTGATTCAACCAGATGAAATAACGTCTCGAACAACTTGCTGGTCATCGTATCCGTACGTCGATGAGCAAAGGACGACATACACCACATAATCTTGACGTCTGAAGTCTGGAGTCTTAAGAATGTCCAAAGCAAAACTTCATTTGACAGCAGGTACAATACGACCTTGCACAGGTATCTATAGCGATACAGGATACTAAAACGAAATCCAGAACAAAATCCACATGGTTGAAGTGTGTCGGCAGCACATAGCTCTGCATTTTAATTTTTCAGGAGTGCACGTATATTGTCAATGTGTCAAAAAAGTACAGGTCCTCTAAGATCATTAAACAAGCCGACTACATTGATTACACAATAGTTATGACAAAATCCCGTTCGAAAATGTGTTGGTCGTTTGTCAGACAGATTTTCAGTTAGAAGGGAGCAACAACGCCAACTCAGTAAATCAGAACACTTGTCAGCTAATTAACAGCTGTGCTCCTCAGAGACCGGCAAATTCCTGGCTATACATGTAAGCTAGAAAAGAGGAAAACTTACAGACAAATCCCGGAGAGATTTTCGAATACGTTCCTTTCAACACAAGCTTTTGAAAGATAGTTAAAACGAAGAACAAGAAAAGAAATATCTCTTGACGCTCTGTTGGTACTAGCCCACATATTTTACCGTCAAAGTGAGTTGCTCATCTTGATGATTACTCGAGAATTGCACCCGTTGCAAACGGACTATATCTCAAACTTGTACGATCCTCACAGTGTACAAAAAGACTATCTATCACTGTCAAATGCTGTTTTCACCGCACTATCTGCCACATCATCGATTGCTTTAGAATGCTGTAGCATTATGCTCAAATTTAAGGAAAACCATTGTGGCATGAAATGGATGGATCACTTTAAGTTCTCTAGGGCCCTAATCCGAAGCCTAGGCAGAAATGACTCAGTTACACGGAAGTTACACTACTGGTGAATAGGCTGGGAATTAAGATGAACAACACTCACGTTCGAAAGTAGTTTTCGTGCTCAGTTGGATCTCACAAAGGACGCTGGCTAAAAAGTTTATTTGGTTGTAAAAAGCCTTGATTGTTCTTGGGTAGTCGTCAACCTAAAGAAGAACTACACGCAAATGTGTTTTGTGGTGTAGTCCAACACTGGCCATCAAGAACCAACTAGCAGTACAACGCACCCAAATGTGACCGATTTGAAAGCACCTAATGAACGAATATGTTTCGTGTGGGAACTGCATGTTTCACAGGTCGGGTTGGTGTAAAGCATCTAATACTAAGAGTATTTACAATAAAATAGCCTAAAATGATACAACAATTGGGGAACTAAGGATATACGAAGAGTTGTTGGCACAAAGTTCGATTACTGATGTGTTACGTTGGTAACTTGTCAGTTAAGTAGTTTTATGATATGGTATGGGCTCGGGATGTCAAACTTTGTACTGTAAATCGGCAAACCAATCTACGGAGCAAAACCCAGAATGTATAATGTGAGAGCGCAAACACAAAAGTAAAACGTCATTTCAGGAACGCTTTCTCGAATTACTCGGGGTAACACGTGCATATAAGACCATAATTGTGTGTGTGTGTGGCTTCTCCCTGACCTTTTCTGCTACCTTGGCGTGGTGGTCAGGCTTGCGTGTTGTTTTGATCCAGAAGGCTGTGCTGACAGGGACTTCGGTCCTTGCAGGTTCAACCTTGTCAGATTGGCCGAAGGGGAGCAGCCAGACAAAATGCGGATGCGTACGTTTGTTGTGTGTTGTGGTTGTGTGTTGTGGCTCCGTAGTGGCTTCGTTGCTCAGCTTGCTTGTTTTTGCCTTGTCTGTCTGCTTGGATCCTGTGTACAGTGTTGCTGTTCCTGTGAGTGGGTGCTGATTTTGTTTTGATATGGCTGTCGATCCTCTCCGTGGTGGTTGATGCTGCCGGGTCTGCGTGTGTGTGTGGATCACATGCTGCCTTGCGGTTTACGCTTTTTAGCCAAACCCTTTGGTTAAGGACCCTAGTCGCTCTCCTGCACAGGTCTGGGCTTCCTGGCAGTATCCAAAGCCCATACATACCATGATGATACAAACTAAACCGAATACCATACTGCATCGGCCGTCGCGCAGGATAAACCGGGTCGCCCTATCTGCTGCAAATGGCAGGGTGGATAAGCGAAAATATGCTACTACCAGACACTCACCCTCATACTTCCCCCATCCACCAGCCCCCGAGCAGATGATGCTCAATTAGATTTCAGTGCTCAGAAGACCAGCTTGAAACAGCCCCGGGGACGCAAGACGCTTACGATTCGGACGTGGAAAGTGCGCACGCTGTTGGATCGACGCAGCGCCACAGAACGACCGGAACGACGCACCGCCCTGATCGCGATGGAACTGCGTCGATATGGAATCGACGTAGCAGCCTTGAGTGAGACAAGGCTTGCAGACCAAGGTAAGTTGCAGGAAGCATGTGCTGGGTACACGGTCTACTGGATAGGTTACCCGGCAGACACTGTTCGGGAGTATGGTATCTGTTTTGCAGTCACTGATCGTATCAATGGTTTGATGACAGGCGAACTGCACGCCACCAGCCCAACTATATGTCACACTGATGATACAAAGGACCAGTTCTATGATCAGCTGTCCTCCACAATCCGGTCGGCGCCGGTGAGTGACCGACTGTTTGTTGTGGGCGACTTGAACGCTTGAGTTGGGCGCGACTCTTTAGCTTGGCCGGGAGTCCTCGGACCCTACGGCATTAGTTCAGTCAACGAGAACGGTGATCGTCTGCTGCACCTATGTGCTACTCACGAGCTGGGTATCACGAACACTCGATTCCAGCTGGATGCGAACGACATCACGACGTGGACTCATCCACGAAGCGGCCACCGCCATCTGCTTGACTACGTGATTGTGCGGCAGCGGGACATTAGCGAAGTGCGCGTCACGCGGGTGATGCGCGACGCTGAACGTAGCACGGATCATAGGCTGGTCAGGACCAAAATGATTATCCATGTACGTAAGCCTGTTTATTGTAAATCTTTCGGACAACGGCAGAAGCTGGACATCAGACGGCTGGAGAACTGGGAGACGAAGACTGCCTTCCAACGTGCAGTCGTCGCCCGCCTGCAAAAACGCTCCTGTATCCACTACCCCCGATGGTATGTGGCAACATCTAGAGAAACAGATTACGGCAGCAGTCACCGGAACGATCGGTGTGAAGCGCAAGAAACGCCCGGATTGGTTCGATGACAACAACGTGGCTATCTCCAACTTGTTACGAGAGAAGAATGCCGCGTTCGCCACATCCACAATGGACCCGGCCAATGAAGTGAAGAAGGCCAGGTTCCGGAGTATCCGCCGTCAACTGGCCGAGCGTGTTCTCAGAATTAAGGACAACTGGTGGATGAAACAGGGCGAGCGCATGTAGGGTTTCGCAGACCATCGGCAACACACAGAGTTCTGCGATTCACTTAAAGCAATCTTCGGTCCGCCTATCCAGTCTACTAAAGCACTGGTAGACGTGGACACCGGCTGTTCTTGCAGCCAGCCGGAGGACATCATGAAGGTCTGGTGCAAACACTTCGGCAGCCTGCTAAACCGCCCTGCTACAATTGATTGGGTGACTGTTAACAGTCTGCCGCAACAGGACGTCAAATCTTCGCTTGCTCTCGCCCCCGACTTGCTGGAGTTGCAGAGGGCGATTGGTCAACTGCGCAACGGGAAGGCTGCAGGCGAGGATGGGCTGCCAGGTGAGATCCTGAAGAATGGCGGTCCGGCGTTGGAACGCGCTCTGCTCCAGCTGGTTCACTCCATCTGGGAGCACGAGG